>CM059427.1:100819382-101073808 GCA_030390025.1 Squalus acanthias | reverse complement strand
GATAAAGAAGTTTCTCCTGGATTCTTTATTGGATTTATTATACTACCTTTTATTTATGGCCCCTAGTTTTGGCCTCCCCACAGTGGAAACGTCTTCTCTACGTCTACCCTATCGAACCCCTTCATAATTTTAAAGACCTCTATCAGGTCACCCCTCAGCCTTCTCTTTTCGAGAGTCTGTTCAGACTTTCCTGATAGGTATAACCTCGCAGTTCTGGGATCATCCAGTATAATTTTCACTCGGTTGCACATGCTCAGTGCAAATACTGCTTTGCTGTGAGTTCTCAATCAAATCTTATCTGACTGCAGATGCAGACTGTACTGTCTCCCTTGTTGCGTTGTAACTAAGTGTGAGCTGAACGTACTTATTATTGCTCCAGACTCTCTACATACTCCCACTGTAAGGAATTCTGTAGTACCGAACAATTTTGATTTACTATTTGTCATTTATCTAAAAGTAAACAAACACACTTCTCAGCGACAGAGGTTTGTGTTGTGGACAGACCTGTTAATCTCTTGGAAATGTTAGGAGAGACACTTATAATCAGCGATAATAACACCGATTATAAAGACATTCAAATATGATTAAAAGAAAAAAAATGTTTTACAAATTCACGGTCCTGGCACAGAGCTTTGCGTGCCACGAGCACACATCCTGACTTCAGGCGCTCGTTGCTCACGAATTTCCATCCATAATGGAAGGCAAATTGTGTGGAGTATGTACTTGAATTGCTGATGTGCACTCATAGAATCTTACAGCGCAGAAGGAGGCCCTTCGGCCCATCGTGCCTGTGCCGGCTCTTTGAAAGAGCTATCCAATTAGTCCCACTCTCCCCTGCTCTTTCCCCATAGCTGTGCATATATTTCTTTTCAAGTATTTATCTAATTACCTTTTTGAAAGTTACTATTGAATCAGGCAGCACATTCCAGATCACAACAACTCGCTGCGTAAAACAATTTTTCCTCATCTCCCCTCTGGTTCTCTTGCCAATACCTTCAATCTGTATCCTCGGGTTACTGACCCTGCTGCCAGTGGAATCAGTGTCTCCCGATCTACTCTGTCAAAACCCCTCATCATTTTAAACACTGTTATTAAATTTGGACACGACTGCTGCCAATGAAATAAAGTAGTTGGGCCTGCGCAGTTCCATTGGATTTTTTGGTTGTCCTCGCCGGACTTCCCACAGATTGGTGAGAGAGAAAGGAGGGGAGGGGCGAGGAGAAAAGAGATCACTGCTGGCGAACTGAGCCGAGCCTGGAGAAGAAAATAAAAATTAAAAGTTGAAGTCGTATTTCTATCAGCTCATGAAAGTTAACATTAATGTGCTGCCAAACGGAGCCAAAAAGAAAATAAAAATTAAAAGTTGACTTAATGTTTCTATCGGCTTATGGTGTTGCTATCGGCTAATGAAATTTAACAGTTATGCGCAGAATGCCTCAGCCCAGCTTCCGGTTCGTTGGCAGCAGTCACTCTGATTAAATTTACCCTTAACCTTCTCTGCTCAACAATCCCAGCTTCTCCTAACAATCCTACCTGCTCCCAGTAGCAAAGCTCTGCCTCAGGAATTGAAATTTGTAAAACGAATCTGATGGATCACCAATCAAAATAGGCTGCAATTTTGAACTAAAACAATTGGAGGTGCCATGGCTTTGCTGATAGTTATCCTGGGGCCGGGGCTGGGGAGTGGAGTGGAGAATGGAGGGCAGGCAGGCTTTCACAGCATGAGCTGGGCATGGAACAGTTGCCAAAGTGGGAGTTGGAGCGGAGGAGGAGAAGGGTGCAGCAGCAGCAGCTCGAAATACCTAAGGTGAAGCAGAGGAGGAGCAGAGTTAGTTGCCCATCATTTGGTAACTGGGATTGGCAAAGTCCAGTGCCTGAGGTGGGCCAAGTGTTCCTGGGGCAGGGAGCAAAGACTCTGCTGGGTTTTGGACAGGCGAGAGCAGTGGAGCTGGTTTTATACAGGATGTATGCAGTCACGCTGTATTCTAAATCTCTGCATTCAATTAGCTGCATAGCTTTTCTTGCCAAATTTACCTCAGATATAAAAACAGAAAATGCTGGAGATACTCAGCAGGTCAGGCAGCATCTGTGAAGAGAGAAACAGAGTTAACGTTTCAGGTCGATGACCTTTCGTCAGAACTGGAAAAAAGCAGGAAATGGAACAGATTTTTAAGCAAGAGTAGGAGCTGGGAAAGGGGGGAGGCAATTTACACTTCATCTCGAGCCATCTTTTGTTTCTTAGCCTGTCCCATTACCATCTCCTTTTGCCTTGAATATCTCTTAATGCCTCTTAACCTCTCCTGCCTTCTATCCTATCACAGACCTCCTTTTGTTCTTTCATCCCTCCCCCCTTTCCCAGCTCCTACACTTGCTTAAAAATCTGTTCCCATTTCCTGCTTTTTTCCAGTTCTGACGAAAGGTCATCGACCTGAAATCTTAACTCTGTTTCTCTCTTCACAGATGCTGCCTGGTCTGCTGAGTATCTCCAGCATTTTCTGTTTTTATTTCAAATTTCCAGCATCTGCAGTATTTTCTTTTTGTATTACCTCAGATATAGTTCACAAGTTCATTCTTCAGACTGTTTTGTTGCTATTTTTATTCCTCATTTACATGATTACTTTTGGTAACATTATCCATAAACATAAGGCTAGCTTCCACGGGAGTGTGCCAATGGTGCCCGGCTTAATGCTCCGGCACTACTACATAGGAACAGGAGGAGGCCATTCAGCCCCTCGGGCCTGTTCCACTATTCAATTAGATCATGGCTGATCTGCATCTTAACCCATTTACCCACCTGGTTCCATAACCCTTAATACTCTTGCCTAACAAAAATCTATCAATCTCAAGTTTGACTTTCAGCATTCCGTAGGGACCGCTCCCTCCGAGACACCCTAGTCCACTCCTCTATCACCCCCAGCACCCCTTCCCCCTCGCCCGGCACCTTCCCGTGCAAGCGCAGGCGATGCAACACCTGCCCTTATACCTCCCCCCTTCCCACTCTCCAGGGCCCCAAACACCCCTTCCAGGTGAAACAGCGATTTACTTGTACTTCTTGCAATCTAGTATACTGTATTCACTGCTCACGATGTGGTCTCCTCTACACTGGGGAGACCAAACGCAGATTGGGTGACCGCTTTGCGGAACACCTCCGTTCAGTCCGTAAGGGTGACCCCGGGCTTCCGGTCGCCTGTCATTTTAACTCACCGCTCCACGCCCACTCAGACCTCACCGTCCTCGACCTCTTGCATTTTTCCACGGAAGCTCAGCGTAAGCTCGAGGAACAGCACCTCATCTTCCGATTAGGCACTTTACAGCCTTCTGGACTCAATATCGAGTTCAACAATTTCAGACCATAACCTCGGCCCCTACCATTTTTATCCCCCCTTTTGGTTTGTGCCTTTTCCCTTTTTTTTCTCTCTCTCCCACACGGCAGCTGTCTTTCATCCTGCCAGCGCATTTCACACTTGTGAGCCATCTTTTGTTTCTTAACCTGTCCTATTACCATCTCGTCTCGCCTTGTGTATCTCTTAATGTCTCTACGTCTCACAGACCTTCCCTTTTGTTCTTTTATTCCCTCCCCCAGCCTCCAAACTTGCTTTTTCATCTGTTTCATTTCCTGCTTTTTTCTCAGTTCTGACGAAGGGTCTTCGACCTGAAACGTTAACTCTGTTTCTCTCTCCACGGATGTTGCCTGGCCTGCTGAGTTTTTCCAGCGCTTTCTGTTGTTATTTCAATTTTGACCCCCGCGCCTCAGCAGCTTTCTGGGGGGAGAGTTCCAGATTTCCACTACCCTTTGTGTGAGGAAGTGCTTCCTGACATCACCCTTGAACAGATTAGCTCTAATTTTAAGGTTATGCCCGATGTTCCTGTTCATTTGTTTGGGTGCGTGGCCCCTTTAAGGAGCTGCGCGGCCTATTCCAAACACCGCGCATACGTGGCTTTTCCCACTGAAAAGCCGACGAGCTGGCTGGCTGTGCGGCGCAGCTTAAAGGGCACAATTGTTATGCCTCCTTGTTCTGGACTCCCCCACTGGAGGAAATAGTTTTTCTCGATCGACCCGACCAAATCCTTTAATCATCTTAAGCACCTCAATGAGATCACCCCTTAATCTTCTATACTCGAGGGAATATAAACCTACTCGATGGAGTCTAAGCAACCTGCCTATACTGAAGGCTTTCTGTTAAACATCAAGTTGCGACTCAGTCAGGAATTTCCCCAGTTAAAGCTGAAGCTACACTGTTCAGTTCACACTCAGAAACTCTGCCCTCCTCTTGATTCAATACCCACACCCCCTCCCCCCGCATCAGGCTGCTTGCTCAAGCTGAAGCTAATGGTGCAATGCCTTGGTGTCCCAGGTGACCCTCAGCTGAGCTTCAAATCCCCGGCATCCAAACCATCACGAAGACTGCCTAATCCACCTCTGAAACATCATCTGCCTCCATCTTTATTTCACTCACCACCGTAGAAACCAGCATCCACACTTTTATCACTTGCAGGCTTGACATCTTTAATGGCCGCCGAGCCGGATTCTCGAGCTCCAACCTACGTAAACTCAACTCATCTGAAACTCTGCTGCCCACATTCTGTCATAAGAACATAAGAAATAGGAGCAGGAGTAGGCCATTCAGCCCTTCGGGCCTGCTCCGCCATTCAATAGGATCATGGCTGATCTTCTGCCTCAACTCCATTCACCGGCCCTATCGCCATATCCCTTGATGCCCTTACTAGTCAGAAATCTATTGACTTCTGTTTTGAATATACCCAATGACTGAGCCTCCACAGCCCTCTGGGGTAGAGAATTCCAAAGATTCACCACCCTCTGTGTGAAGAAATTTCTTCTCATCTCAGTCCTGAATGGCCTACCCTTTATCCTGAGGCTGTGGCTCCTGGTTCTAGACTCCCCAGCCAAGGGAAACATTCTCCCAGCATCCACCCTATCGAGCCCTGTAATAATTTTATATGCTTCAATGAGATCCCCTCTCATTCTTCTGAATTCAAGAGAATACAGGCTTAGTTTACTCAATCTCTTCTCATACGACAGTCCCGCCATCCCAGGAATCAATCTCGTGAACCTTCGTTGCACTCCCTCTATGGCAAGTATATCCTTCCTTAAGTAAGGAGACCAAAATTGTACACAGTACTCCAGGTGTGGTCTCACCAAGGCCCTATATAATTGGAGTAAGACTTCTTTACTCCTGTACTCAAATCCTCTTGTAATGAAGGCCAGCATACCATTTGCCTTCCTAATGGCTTGCTGCACCTGCACATTCACTTTCAGTGACTCATGTACAAGGATACCCAGGTCCCTTTGAGCATCTGCATTCCCCAATCTTTCTCCATTTAGGAAATACTCTGCCTTTCTGTTTTTTCTACCAAAGTGGATAACTTCACATTTATCCACATTATATTCCATCTGCCATGTTCTCACCCACTCACTGAGCCTGTCGAGATCCCCTTGAAGCCTCTTCACATCCTCTTCGCAACTGACACTGCCACCTAGCTTTGTATCATCAGCAAATTTGGAAATGTTACATTTAGTTCCCTCATCCAAATCATTGATATAGATTGTGAATAGCTAGGGCCCAAGCACCGATCCTTGCGGTACCCCACTAGTCACAGCCTGCCATCCTGAAAAAGACCCGTTTATCCCTACTCTTTGTTTTCTGTCTGTTAACCAATTCTCAATCCATGCTAGTATATTACCCCTAGTTCCATGTGCCCTAATTTTGTTCACCAACCTCTTGTGTGGGACCTTATCGAAGGCCTTCTGAAAATCCAAATACACCACATCTACCCCTTTGTCTGCGCCACTAGTTACATCCTCAAAGAACTCCAATAGGTTTGTTAAACAGGATTTCCCTTTCATAAATCCATGTTGACGCTGCCCAATCTTACTATTAGTTTCTAAGTGCCCAGTTATTGCATCCTTTATAACAGATTCCAGCATTTTCCCAACTACTGATGTGAGGCTAACAGGTCTGTAATTCCCCGTTTTCTCTCTCCCTCCTTTCTTAAATAGCGGGGTTACATTTGCTATCCTCCAATCTGCAGGAACCGTTCAGAATCTATAGAATTTTGGAAGATGACAACCAATGCGTCCACTATCCCAATGGCCACCTCTTTCAAAACCCTAGGATGTAGGTCATCCGGTCCTTGGGATTTTTCGACTTTTAGTCCCATTAATTTTGCTAGTACTGTTTTTTTACTAATAATAATTTCTTTAAGTTCCTCATTCTCGCCACACCCTTTGTTTTCTCGTATTTCTGGGAGTTTTTTGTGTCTTCCTCCGTGAAGACAGAAACAAAGTATTTATTTAATTTCTCTGCCATTTCCTCATTCCCCATTATAAATTCTCCCATCTCCGACTGTAAAGGACCTACATTTACCTTCGCCAGTCTTTTCCTTTTCACATACCTATAGAAGCTTTTACAATCCGTTTTTATATTTTTCGCTAGTCCCATAGCAAATCCTGCTCATCCATCACCAATATCTTCCAGTGTCTTGAATTCAAAATCCTCTACCTTGTTTACAAATCCCCCAATGCCCCCAACCCTCTGCTTCTCTATTCAGCCACCATGATACTGCACCTTCAATCACATCCCTTAATCTTCTCAAGCCCAGAAAAGGAAACTGTATGGGTAAAGTTTTGTGGCTTTGTGAATTATGCAAATTTCTGATGTGTACATTAATAGTACTACATCTTCAGGATACTGACAGAGCAAGATAGCGGTCAAATGCATTTTCAAAATAATATTTTGAGTGCTATCATAAGTTTGCAAGTGTTATTTTACGGGGCAGCTGTTTGTTGATTTGCTAGTTACTGTTACCATTTCTATTTCTTATTTCTTATGTTCTTATGCAAGATAAGGGAGTGAAGGGTTATGGGGAACGGGCAGGGAAGTGGCTTTGAGCCCAAGGTCAGCCATGATCTTATTGAATGGCGGAGCAGGCTTGAGGGGCCAAGTGGCCTATTCCTGCTCCTAGTTCTTATGTTCTTATGTTCTTACTTTTCATTCCTGCTTGGCACTTCTTGATTCGTAGTTTTTGTACTTGCTTTTGCTACTTGTTCATTGTTAAGCTGTCAACTTGTTCAGGTTTGTTTTGTTGCTGATATTTGAATCAGTTAGATGCAAATGGCACATACAATTTGCATGTGTGACACTTTCAAGTGTATTTTGAGGCGTGATACTTTCAAGTGTGCTGGGCGCACAGTAGGCACAAAACCTTTGTGTTTATAGATGAGCGATTATCACTCAATGAATGACACTAGACAGATGGAGCTACCCCACAGCGGCAGTGTATGAGCATTCTGCCATGTGGCCCCTTTGGCCATCAAATCATCCAATGTAGACACAACCAATGAATGCCAAGTGTCTGTCCTTGAGAGTTTCCGGGTAGCCCCTGTGTTTGTTACCCAAACCTTGCATACATGATTTCTTACAATAAGAATTAGAAAGCTCCAATTGCTTTGCATAAGGAAATGAACATACAAAAATGACGGGCAGGATACTGAAAGATTTGTATCAAAAAATTACTTGTGTTCCCTTCAGTGTACGGCACTGTCATGGACCTTCAGGCTTGATATGAATGCCAGCACAGGTAGGATTGATTCAGATATGCCAGTAGTGCCATGGAAACTATTGTGAATGAGGCTAGAAGCATTGAGCTAGCTAGATGCATTTCTAACTTACAGGTGGCTTGTGATGCACTGGCTAATACAAATCACCCTCATTTTCTAAAATGCAGTCCCAAAAAATTAGTTCCGTGGAAGAAACATGCGACAAGAGGTTAAACGCCACATATTTTAGTAAACCAGAACAAATCTTGCCTGGTGTCTGAACCAGCCAAGTTCGACTTCTCAAAAGCTACAGAGGAATGGTTCAAAGGGAAGGTTTAATGCAGGCTGCTCACCAGCTCTGACAGGTGGAGCCAGTCTCATCAGTACCTTTTCCAATGTATAATGAACACAGTGTCTGTCAATGGGTCAAAATATTATTAATCAAACGTTCTGTGCACACTATCTCTCCATATATCTATTATATAGAATCATGCAGCACAGAAGGAGGTCATTCGGCCCATCGTGTCTGTGCCAGCTCTCTGAAAGAGCTCTCCAATTAGTCCCACTCCTCCGTTCGTTGCCCGTAGCCATGCAAATTTCTCCACTTCAGATATTTATCTAATTTCCTTTTGAAAGTTACTGTTGAATCTACTTCCACCGCCCTTTCAGAGAGCACATTCCAGATCATTATATATTAAAATTGCAAGCTGGGTTGCAACATTCTGTGTCAAAATGCATGGAAAACCCCATAGTCAGACTTCCTCCATGGACGAAACATTGTACACGGGCCAACAGTAGCTGCAACACTGGCGATACCTGTAGGTAGAGTTGTGATAGGGGTTCCCAGTGCAATGACTTCCTCCACTTTGAGCTAACACACCACAAGCCTCCTTCATCCACATCCAAACTCAATCTCCTTTGAGCAAAAGAGATACAGTGAGTGCCCCAAAGACATGGCAAACCTATTCAAATTCTAACTCTCTTTAACCCCTGAAGAGATACCTTATTGGAGACTCTCACTGATTCCCTTTGAACCTGTCGTTCTCAATAGTGACAAGCGATCCCAAACCCATTCCATTATCCACATACTTCAGGCTTTCAGTTAACTTCCACTGGACCTTAGAGATAGGTGCAGGATTAACATGTAGCTGGTGAGATTTGCAATTCCCCCTGCCATTACCTTAGCCCCTGAGGTTGGAATGTTGTGGTCAACTGGGACCCCTCCCCCTGCATGTAGACTTGTAGTTATTGCAGCTTCTTGAAGCCTCAATGTCTTCAGAACCTCGTATACCTGCCTCTCTTTTCTTCCCCTTCCCCCCTCACCTTCCCGCTCCCTACCCTTCTCCTCTCTGTCCCCTCCCCTTGCTCTTTCTCCACTCTCCTCTCTACTCGCCCCCTCTCTCCTCGCCTCTCCTCTTCTCCCTTCTTTCCTCTCCTCATTTTCATCCCTTTCACCCATCTCTCCCCTCCCTCTCCTGCCCTCCTCTCTCTTTCTCCTTGCCCTCTCTCCCCTATTCCTTCCCCAACTCCACACCTCTCTCCCCCTCCAATTTTCCCCTCTCCAACTCTCTCTCTCCTTTCCCCTCCCAAAGAAGTAGGTTTTAAGAAGCATCAGAGGAGAGAGAGGAAGAGAGGCGGAGAGGTTTAGGGAGGAAATTCCAGAGCTTAGAGCCTAGGCAGCTGAAGGCATGGCCGCCAATGGTGGAGCAAAGGAAACTGGGGATGCACAAGAGGCCAGAGTTTGAGCAATGCCAAGATCTCGGAGGGTTGTAGGCAACGTTCCCCCTAAGGTGCGCGGCCGTGCGTTGATCAGGAGGTCCCGCACAGACCGCTCACCAACTGTTGCTGCTGGAAAAGATACCGCGCCTGCTCAGCCACGCAGCAAATTTAAAGAAACCACGCACAAAAAATATAATTAGAAGGAACATTGGCTGTCGGGCTGCAGGAGGTTACAGAGATAAGGAGGGGCAAGGCCAAGGAGGAATTTGAACACAAGGGTGAGAATTTTAACATCAAGGTGTTGTTGGACCGGGGGCTAATGTAGGTCAGCGAGTGCAAGCATTCTGGAGGGAGGTGACAATGACAGTCAGTGCCAACTCTACCATCCCACAAACAGTTAATCAATGCTGGAAATGTTTTAATAACCTCACCAGGCTGGCTAAGGAAACTGAAGGCAGCTGGAAGCATGACTAACCTTCCATACCATCCAGGACCACATTGTGTAACAGATGGGATGAACAAGACCCTTAGTAGACATAAAGGACTCCCACCATCCCCTTCATATCATTCCACTGTCCTGTTTCATATTTTGTGCAATGTTTGAGCGACAAATTAAGGAACTGCTGCGTTGCCTGCACCTGACAGCATATCCACAAGGCAATGGCTGCTGCAGACACCACGGTGAAAAGACATTCGCCAGTCACTTCTCCGGGGGTTCTCCAGATCTCCCGCTGTAACCTCGGTGGAGACCCTGGAGGAAAAGGGAAAAGCGAGATTGGAGAATCCCCATGAAAATTCCACTCCATTGTGAATTAGTCTGTAGCATGTCTGAATCTTTGTGTTCTTCTTGGATGTGACGAAGGTTTTTGCTGGAGTGGAATTGAGTTAATATCACCTTGAAGAATGTCTGCTCTTCTCTCCGACAGGATTTTTGATTGTCTCTTTTATCCTGTTTACCTTTATTACTTTCTGTTTGTCTTGCACCATCATCCCTTTTGTCATTTAATCACTCCTGCCCTCCCCCCATCACAGATCTTTCCCATTGGCCCAAAAATTAGTGCCGCTACGCGAGAGTACGCACTGTGTACTCTCGCGTATTCTGTCTCCAATTGCCGGTTTTCTGCATGCACTGCGCATGCGCTGAAAACCGGCACTTGGTGAATTCAAAAGGGGGTGGTTCCTAGGTGAACCGCGTGCGCGCTACAGGCTGCGCGCACGCAGTGCACTTAGTGCTTTGGACGTGCAGGTAAGCATGGAAGATTTTAGACATAAAGAAAGGAGGTGTAAGACCCTCTTTTAACAAGGTAAGTACTTAATTAAGTATTATTTTGAATTTTTTTTAACAGGTATATCTTTTTTAGAGACTTTAAAGACAGGTAAGTTTATTTTTATAACTTTTTAAAAGATTTTAAATTTTTTCAAAAATTTAATTTTTTGTTTAAAATGGTTAATTTATTTAACTATACTTATTTTATTAATGTGATGGTTTTTAAAAAAAATTTAATTGAGGTTTAGCTGTTCTTTTGCGGGGGTATAGTATTCATAGCTTTCACAGCCGTGCTGTGAAAGCTATGAATGAAAGATGGTGTGCTGCCATTGGCTCTAACTGAGTCACGTGATCCCACAGCTCGCACGAATTAACTACGCCTGTGGGATACGAAAGCACTGCACAGCTGCTGTCCAGAACATCAAGTTCGTGCGAGCTCGGACTGAAAAAGCCAGCGCGCAGTGAGAGATCGCGGGAAGGCCTTACCCTCGCACGAAGGCTCACTCACTAATTTTTGGGCCAATTTGTTCCTTTGCTGCACCCTCCCCCCACCTTTTCTCTGGCTCTGTATTTGTTGAAAAGCTGTTCATCTCTAATATCTTCCAGTTCAGATGAAAGATAATCGACCTGAATCGTTAACTGTTTCTCTCTCCAGTGATGCTGCCTGACTTGCGAATGTTTCCAGCATTTTCTGTTCTATTTCAGAAAGTAATAGGTTGTATTTCAAACATCGGATGAAAACTAAATACCTAGGTCCAGGAGTTTGAAAGTTTCTTCACATTTCAAGGAGCATAATGGGGAAACCATGCCACCAGCTGATAATGTACATGGGTCTTCGGATCGTTATCTCACACACTGAAATCTATACCACGACTGCCTGAAGTAATGATTAAATATACGACCGTGCTTGGTGACATTATCAACCGACTGTATGACTAAACCTCCCATTATCAAAGTTCCCTTGGATCTGACATGTTTTCCCTTTAAATGACCAAAAGGTGGCACCAAATATCTAAAAGAAAAGAGACAAATATCGAAAAAGGAAAGGACATCACACAGTGCTTTACAGCCAATGAAGTACTTTTGAAGTGTAGTCACTGTTGTAATGTCAGAAACGCAGCAACCAATTTGCGCACAGCAAGCTCCCAAAATCAGCAATGTGATAATGACCAGATAACCTGTTTTAGTGATATTGATTGAAGGATAAATATTGGCCAGGACACCAGTGATAACTCCCCTGCTCTTCTTCGAAATAGTGCCATGGGATCTTTTATGTCCACCTGAGAGAGCAGACGTGGCCTCGGTTTAACATCGCATCCGAAAGACGGCACCTCCGACAGTGCAGCACTCCCTCAGCACTGCACAGGAGCGTCAGCCTAGATTTATTGTGCTCAGGTCTCTGAAGTGGAACCTGAACCCACAACTCTGACTCAGAGGCGAGGTTGCTACCCACTGACCTACGGTTGACATCTAAGACTCAACATGGCCGGAAAAGTCGATGAAAACTAGTGTTGCCTTTTGTAGAAAGAATATGAGATATATGCGATTGAATTGAAAATGTAAAGATATATTACTGAATTAAATTACGTCTCTTATTGTTTGAAAGCATTTACTAAATCTTGTTACCTGAATGTTTAACAAATTACATCTTGATTTTAACCTATGGGATTGTTCTCCTTAGAGCAGAGAAGGTTAAGGGGAGATTTAATTGAGGTACTCAAAATTCTGAAAGGTTTTTCTCGAGTAGATAGGGAGAAACTGTTTCCACTGGCAGGAGGGTCAGTAACCAGAGGACACAGATTTAAGATAATTGGCAAAAAATCCAGGGGGAAGTGGAGGAGAATCTTTTTTGCATTGAGTTGTTATGATCTGGAATGCACTGCCTGAAAGGGTGGTGGAAGCAGATTCAATAACTTTCAAAAAGGAATTGGAAAAATACTTGAAAAGGAAAGATTTGCAGGGCTGAGGGGAAAAGAGCGGGCGGAGTGGGACTAATTGGACAGCTCTTTCAAAGAGCCAGCACAGACACGATGAGCTGAATGGCCTCCCTCTGTGAAACATGAAAGTTTACACATACTGTGGGTATGCAGGAACAGACCCAAGGGCTGGGAACAGCATAATTGACTGTTTACTTTCGGACGTTGGACTTAATTTATTTATTTAAATGGGTTTAAAAATCGCTACGATCAACGTGCGTAGTTTAAAATCAACTATGCGATGTGTTTTCGCCTTGGGGTACCTCGCCAAAGGTCAAGGCCGACCTGCTGTTCTTGCAGGAGTGCGGCTTACCGCACCTCAGTAACTACCGGCAGTGGTCACGATGGTGGTCCCACGGACAATCGATTGCCGTGCCTCCGGCCTGGGTATTCTGCTGCGGGGAGGCAACTTCACCATCACTGAAGTTAAGGAGGTGGTGGGCGGCCGCCTCCTCGTAGCAGACGTGTTGTACAAGGCGGCTCCGCTCAGGCTGATCAACGTGTCCGCCCCGGCTCTCAAGAACGAGCAGCTGACCGTCTTCCAGCAGCTGCCACTGCTGCTGGCGACATACAGGCCGGTTATTCTGGGCGGTGACTTCAGCTGCATCATTGATGTGGCTGGACGATCCGGCAGAGCCGACAGCAAACTCCTGATGGAAGCGGTAAAAGACGCCAAGCTGTGCGACGTCTTCAGCAACCCTGCAGACGGAGCGCCGCGTAGATACACCTGGTCGAGACCAGACGAGTCCGTCCGTTGTAGGATAGACTTCCTGTTTGTGTCCCAAACACTCACGGTCAGATCCACCGATGTCACGCCAGTGTTCTTCTCTGACCACTGCCTCTTACTGGCCAACTGTCACCCACAGGAAGAGCAGAAAGTTGGCAGAGAGATATGGAAGCTGAACGTGAAACTGTTGACCCCAGAAAACATTGAGGAACTCAAAAGGGATTACAAAGGTTGGAGAACCGTGAAACCCCTCTTTGATTCCCTGGCGCACTGGTGGGAAACGATCAAGACGAACATCAAGAGGTTCTTCATCCTCAGAGGTTTTCCACTCCAGAGTCCGCTCCGTGGAGCAGGACAAGACGTGCTCGCGTTTCTTCTTCCAAAAGGTACACAGAAGGAGCTCTGTGATCAACAGCTGAAGGAAGAAGATGGCTCTGTGATGTCCTCGCAGCCTGACATACGAAGGATCAGCAAATCCTTTTATGCCGGGCTGTACGACGCGAAACCCACAGACAGCGCGGCCTCCCAGTCCTTCCTGTCGTCTATCTCGGAGGTTTTAGACGACAGCAAGCGGGAGAGTCTGGATCACCCGCTAACTCTGGGCGAGCTGACAAAGGCCGTCCGGTCCTTCGAGACGAGTAAAACTCCCGGAAGCGACGGCTTACCGGTCGAGTTGTATTCAGCTCTGTGGGACTGGATGGGCCCAGACCTGCTGGAAGTGTACGGGGGTATGCTTCTGGCTGGCAGCATGTCAGAATCGATGAGGAAAGGCATCATCACCCTCATCTACAAGCAGAAGGGGGAGAGGGAAGAAATCAGAAATTGGCGGCCCATTTCGCTGCTTAATGTGGATTACAAGATTCTGTCCAAGGTCATCGCCAACAGGGTCAAGTCTGCTCTGGAGCTGGTGATCCACCCGGATCAGACCTGCGCCGTACCTGGCAGGAAGATCTCTGATAGCCTCGCGCTGCTCAGGGATACGATCGCCTACGTGCGGGACAGGAGGGTGGACACCTGCTTAATCAGCTTGGACCAGGAGAAGGCTTTCGACAGAATATCGCACACGTACATGATGGACGTGCTCTCCAAAATGGGCTTTGGGGAGGGAATCCGCAATTGGATCCAACTGCTCTACACAGACATCAGTAGCGCAGTTCTAATCAACGGGTGGGAATCGGAAAGCTTTCCGATCAAATCTGGAGTCAGGCAGGGCTGTCCTCTCTCCTTTGTCTTGTTCGTGTGTTGTATCGAACCTTTTGCCGAGTCCATCAGGAGGGATGTGGGCATAAGAGGGTGACGATCCCAGGCAGCGGAGGCACTCAGGTCAAGGCCTCCCTGTACATGGACAATGTCGCCGTCTTTTGCTCGGATCCGCTGTCGGTCCGCAGATTGCTGAGCATCTGCGACCAGTTTGAACTGGCCTCGGGAGCGAAAGTTAATCGCAGCAAAAGCGAGGCCATGTTCTTCGGGAACTGGGCCGACTGATCCTTTGTCCCCTCACCGTCAGGTCAGATTATCTGAAGGTGCTGGGAATATGGTTCGGAGCGGCCGGGGCGTGCACCAAAAACTGGGAGGAGCGTATCGCCAAGGTAAGACAAAAAAACTGGGAATGTGGGAGCAGCGCTCCCTGTCGATTGCGGGCAAGAACCTGGTCATCAGGTACGAGGTGCTGTCGGTGTTGCTGTACGTGGCGCAGGTGTGGCCCATACCCCGACCCTGTGCCGCCGCAGTCACCCGAGCCGTCTTCCACTTTACCTGGAGATCAAAAATGGACCGTGTCCGGAGGGACACGATGTACAAATCTCCAGAGAAAGGGAGAAAGAATGTACCTAACATCGCCCTCATCCTGATGGCCACCTTTGTGAGCGGCTGCATCAAGCTGTGCATAGACCCTCAGTACGCAAACACCAAGTTTCACTACGTGCTGAGGTTCTATCTGTCCCCGGTGTTGCGAAGGATGGGTCTGGCCACGCTGCCGCGGAATGCTCCATTCAGTTGGACCGTGCCGGATCACCTGTCCTTCGTGGAAAAGTTTGCACAGGGAAACACCTTTGACCACAAGGCCATAAAGCAGTGGTCAGCACGTAATATCCTCGGAAAAAGGAGATGGTAGATCCTGTCGGATTGTTCCCCGAGCAGACTGTCGAAGTTATTTGGCAGAATGCCTCATTGCCAGAACTTTCAAACAAGCACCAAGACATAGCTTGGCTGGTGGTGAGAAGGGCCGTCCCCGTCAGATCCTTCATGCACTCCCGGCGTCTCTGCTCCACCGCACACTGCCCTCGAGGCAGCTGCGGTGGGGACGAGACCGTCATCCATCTCCTTCTGGAATGTGCCTTTGCAAAGAAGGTCTGGAAAGAGATGCAGTGGTCATTGTCGAGGTTCATCCCGAGCAGCTCCGTAACACAGGACTCTGTGCTCTACGGACTGTTCCCAGGGACGCACACTGAGACAAACATCAACTGCTGCTGGAAGATCATCAACTCGGTGAAAGACGCCCTTTGGTCTGCCCGAAACTTGCTGGTCTTCCAGAGTAAGGAGTTGTCCACGACCGAGTATTGCAGACTGGCACATTCCAAGGTCCAGGAGTACGTGCTGAGGGACGCACTAAAGGTTGGTGCCGCCGCCGCAAAGGCACATTGGGGAAGGGCCACAGTTTAAGGCCCTCCCGCCACTGCACACCGAGGGGCTGGAACCAGTATAAAAAAAACCCTCGGACTGTATGATGCAGAAATGCTTAAATGAAAATGTACTTGAAATCTGTTTGTGTAAATAGAGTAGCATGTACTGCATTCATCTGTATTATGCTACATGTAATATGATTTGTGGATTGTATTGTGATGTATTTTAACAAGTATTGAAATGTGTAATGAAAATGTATTGCAATTTGTCTCTGTAAATTGAGTGCCATGTACCACAGTTAATTAGTATTGTACCACAACAAATTTTTATGAATAAAGTATATTTTTAAACAAAAAATGAAAGGAAGCATTCTTGAGGAAGTTAATTTATTTTACCAGCTACAGAGGGCTATTATTGTTGTTGAAAAATTGAACAGGCGCTCCAAGTGTGCAAAGTTTCAGAAATCAGATAACCAACCTAAACCGGGCACCAACACAACAAAACAGTACAGGTGACCAAGCACAGCCCGAGACACTGACAATCCGAAAACCTGCAGAGCAGTGACGCAGTGAGACATCACAAGAATCCACTACTGAATACGGTAAATATAATCAACAAAAATCATACGCGTATGAATTCAGGTCTGTCATTGATACCTTCTCGGGTTCAGTGATGTTTGTTACAACAGTCTGAGCATCTTATTTTTACGGTAATTGGCTGACACTGCATTACATCTACTATTACAATGGTGCACCCCAGGGACATAATTATAACATCCTCTTATGACCCTGGATATTTGTATTTTATTCACCTGTATTTTTTCAATGTCTCTGAAGGCAGACTGAGCAACCCTTAGTGAGACAAGACCAGGATAGGAATTCTTAAAACAAAAGCAAAATACTGCGGATGCTGGAAATCTGAAATAAAAACAGAAAATGTCATCCACCTGAAACGTTAACTCTGTTTCTCTCTCCACAGATGCTGCCTGACCTGCGGAGTGTTTCCAGCATTTCCTGTTTTTATTCTGAATTACTAAACTGCTTTATTGGACAGGAAGGTAAACATGTAGAACAGCTATGCTGCCTGGACTCAATTCAATCTGTATAATTTAGCTATGTGTAATAATAAAAAAAATAAAGAATATGCCACGTTAGCCCACATCAGTACACTGTTACTTGACTTGACCCAGATGCCATCCAACTATCATCGTCCAGCATTTCTGAGCCTGCCTAAAGCTTTTGCGGCTCACTGTTTGAATGAGAGTGTGTCTGTGTCCCTGCGTCTTTATTTTTTTATCTACTTTCCACAGACAGACAGGGATTAAAGGACTTTCTAACACAATAGGGTTGATTTTGACTTTCGAGTGACCGAGCAGCGGCAGCTGATTGCCCGTACCCGTGGCGAAGAGGCGGCTGCAATCCCCATTTTAAGGCCGTTAGTGCCCCATTAATGCCAGGCACAGGAAGTGAAAATTGACCCCAATGGGCGTGAGATGTTTTTCAATAACACAGACAAGGTAACAAATTATTTATTGCTTGGTTTCTGGTGAAAACAACTTCCATTTATTAACCACCTCCTGGGTGCCTTTTTAAAAAACTTGTGAGAATACACTTTGCCCCAAAAAAAGCTCAACAGCAAAAAAGCAGGGGTGCCTGCAAAATTGTAATCTAATCCAGGCATTCCAATCACTTCATAAACCATCACATCAAGCTTATTTTGAATTTATTTGAGGACAGCAATTCTTTCAATATAGAATTGTTAAGCTACTTTATTTCATATCGACTGCCTTTCTTTCATTACACTGTTTATATACAACAACAACTTGCATTTCTATAGCGCAGTTCAAACATCCCAAGGCGCTTCGCAGGAGCGTTATCAGAAAAGAAAATGGCTGCCGAGCCTTCGAAAGAGTTATTAACAGGGGTGACCAAAAGCCTGGTCAAAAGTTGGGGTTTAAAGAAGGACAAGGAGGCGGAGGGGCTTAGGGAGCGACCCCAAACATGGGGCCTAGGCGGCTGAAGGCACGGCTGCCAATGTTGGAGCGAAAGAAGTGGGGGAGGATGCATAAGAGGTCTGAGTCGGAGAAATGGATAGTTTGGGTGGGGGGGGGGGGGGGGGGGGATATAACTGTGAGATCTTGGACATAAGAACATAACAAATAGGAGCAGGAATAGGCCACTTGGCCCTTCGAGCCTGTTCCGCCATTCAATAAGATCATGGCTGATCTTGGGCTCAAAGCCACTTCCTCGCCCGCTCCCCATAACCCTTCACTCCCTTACCTTGCAAAAATTTGTCTATCTCCACCTTAAATGTATTTAATGACCCAGCCTCCACAGCTCTCTGGGGCAGAGAATTCCACAAATTTACGACCCTCTGAGAGAAGAAGTTCCTCCTCATCTCAGTTCTAAAAGGGCGACCCTTTATTCTAAAACTGTGCCCCCACGTTCTAGATTTCCCCATGAGGGGAACCATCCTCTCTGCATCTACCTTGTCGAGCCCCCTCAGTATCTTATATGTTTCAGTAAGATCACCTCTCATTCTTCTAAATTCCAATGAGTATAGGCCCAGCCTGCTCAACCTTTCTTCATAAGACAACCCCATCTCATCTCTGGGATTAACCTAGTGAATCGTCTCTGAACTACCTCCAATGCAAGTATATCCTTCCTTAAATAAGGAGACCAAAACTGTACGCAGTACTCCAGGTGTGGTCTCACCAATACCCTTGGAGATACATGGTACAAGGGAAATGGGTTCATGCTTCATATCAACTGCCATTTAATGATTTAAAAAGAAATCAGTGTGGATTTCCTGTAGCTGGATGAAAAATTGTTGTTCTTCTCATTCTCAGTTTAAAAAAATGATAGAAGTTGTTTTCTCTCGCCAAAGGGTGCGGGTTAGGTTGATTTGGCTATGATAAATTGACCCTTAGTGTTAGGGGGGGATTAAATATGTGGGGTTATGGGGATAGGATGGGCTATGTTAGGGGGAATTAAATATGTGGGGTTACGGGGGTAGGGTGGGATATGTGTACTGTGGGGATTAAAGCAGGGACAGGGTACTGGATTTGGATGATCAGCCATGATCGTATTGAATGGTGGAGCAGGCTCGACGGGCCGAATGGCCTACTCCTGCTCCTAGATTCTATGTTTCTATGTTTCTATGTTTAAGTCTCTCTGTTGGCTGAAAGAGTTATAACCAGGGCCACTGTTTTGCCGAATGGCCTCCTTCTGTGCTGTTAGATTCTATGACTGAATAAGTCAGGTATGTTTTCAATTACATGGAACTTTTACTGGTATCTTGGAAATCATATTCCATGATTTTTCCATTTACAATTAGGTCCAATGATTTGCAGTGACTGAATGGGGTGGATATTACTATCACACCTGAAACTGGGCGGGGGGAAGCTGCAGAAATAATAGGGCAAAAAGTTGGGCTTTGAGGCCTACCGTCCCGTCACCACGCCAACCTGAATTTCCCTCCTGCAGCCCCTGCTGGGACCCCTGCTGGGACCACTGCTGGCTGCATCTTCACTAATTTTTCATGAAAATGCTGTTTTCCCGATCTATTTCCCTGCCATCCCATGTCTCTCCCTGCCACCACCACCTCCCCCCACCGCCGTTCCTACTGGACCCTGGGGCCACCAGATGGATATAGGTAAAAAGCGGGAAGAGGTCCTACAAGCAGAATTTAGGGAGCTAGGAGCTAAATTGAAAAGTAGGACCTCAAAGGTAGTAATCTCTGGGTTGCTACCAGTGCCACGTGCTAATCAGAGTAGCATGAACAGGATAGCAAGATTAAATACGTGGCTTGAGCAGTGGTGCAGGAGGGAGGGATTCAAATACCTGAGGCATTGGAACCAGTTCTGGGGGAAGTGGGACCTGTACAAAAGGGACGGTCTGCACTTGGGCAGGACTGGAACCGATGTCCTCGGGGTAATATTTGCTAAGGCAGTTCGGGAGGATTTAAACTAATATGGCAGGGGAATGGGAACCTATGTAGCGAAACAGGGGGAAGTAATATGAGTCAGAAACAAATGTTAGAAGGGTGAGAAACAATAAGGGAAATCCGAGTAAACAAAGGCAAGAAACACAAAGGGCCATACTAAATCATAAGTCTAAAAGGACAAAGGGTGTTAATAAAACAAGCCTAAAGGCTCTGTGTCTTAATGCAAGGAGTATCCGTAATAAGGTGGATGAATTGACTGTGCAAATTGATGTTAACGGATATGATGTGATTGGGATTACAGAGACGTGGCTTCAGAACAATCAAGGCTGGGAATTGAATATCCAGGGGTATTCAACATTCAGGAAGGATAGAATAAAAGGAAAAGGGGGTGGGGTAGCATTGCTGGTTAAAAAGGAGATTAATGCAATAGCTAGGAAGGACATTAGCTTGGAGGATGTGGAATCAATATGGGTTGAGCTGCAGAACACCAAAGGGCAGAAAACGTTAGTGGGGGTTGTGTACAGACCTCCAAACAGTAGTAGTGAGGTGGGGGAGGGTATGAAACAGGAAATCAGAGGTGCATGCAAAAAAGGCGCAGCAGTTATCATGGGTGACTTTAATATGCATATAGATTGGGCTACTCAAACTGGAAGCAATACGGTGGAGGAGGATTTCCTGGAGTGTTTAAGGGATGGTTTCCTAAACCAATATGTTGAGGAACCAACTAGAGGGGAGGCCATCCTGGACTGGGTGTTGTGTAATGAGGAAGGACTAATCAGCAATCTTGTGGTGCGAGGCCCCTTGGGGAAGAGTGACCATAGTATGGTGGAGTTCTACATTAGGATGGAGAAGGAAACAGTTAATTCAGAGACCATGGTCCAGAACTTAAATAAGGGCAACTTTGAGGGTATGAGGTGTGAATTGGCGAGGTTAGATTGGCAAGCGATATTTAAGGAGTTATCAGTGGAAGGGCAATGGCAGACATTTAGAGATCGCATGGATGAACTACAGTAATTGTACATCCCTGTCTGGCGTAAAAATAAAAAAGGGAAGGTGGCTCAACCATGGCTAACAAGGGAAATCAGGGATAGTATTAAAAGCAAGGAAGTGGCATACAAATTGGCCAGAAGTAGCAGCAAACCCAGGGACTGGGAGAACTTTAAAACTCAGCAGAGGAGGACGAAGGGTTTGATTAGGGCAGGGAAAATAAAATATGAAAGGAAGCTTGCGGAGAACATTAAAACGGACTGCAAAAGCTTCTATAAATATGTAAAAAGAAAGAGGTTAGTAAAAACAAACGTAGGTCCCCTGCAGTCAGAAACAGGGGAAGTCATAATGGGGAACAAAGAAATGGCAGATCAATTGAACAAGTACTTTGGTTCGGTGTTTACTGTGGAGGACACAAACAACCTTCCGGAAATAAAAGAGATCAAAGGATCTGGTAAGAGGGAGGAGCTGAGGGAAATCCTTATCAGTCGGGAAAAGGTGTTGGGGAAATTGATGGGACTGAAGGCTGATAAATCCCCAAGGCCTGATGGTCTGCATCCCAGAGTACTTAAGGAGGTGGCCTTGGAAATAGTGGATGCATTGACGATCATTTTCCAACATTCCTTAGACTCTGGATCAGTTCCGAAGGAGTGGAGGGTGGCTAATGTAACCCCTCTTTTTAAAAAAGGAGGGAGGGAGAAAGCAGGGAATTATAGACCGGTCAGCCTGACATCGGTGGTGGGTAAAATGATGGAATCAATTATTAAAGATGTCACAACAGACCATTTGGAAAGTGGCGACATGATAGGTCCAAGTCAGCATGGATTTGTGAAAGGGAAATCATGCTTGACAAATCTTCTGGAATTTTTTGAGGATGTTTCCAATAGGGTGGACGGGGGGGAACCAGTAGATGTGGTGTATTTGGACTTTCAGAAGGCCTTCGACAAGGTCCCACACAAGAGATTGGTGTGCAAAGTTAAAGCACATGGGATTGGGGGTAATGTGTTGACGTGGATTGAGAACTGGTTGGCACACAGGAAACAAAGAGTAGGAGTAAATGGGTACTTTTCAGAATGGCAGGCAGTGACCAGCGGGGTACCGCAGGGTTCGGTGCTGGGGCCCCAGCTGTTTACATTATATATTAATGATTTGGACGAAGGGATTAATTGTAATATCTCCAAATTTGCGGATGACACTAAATTGGGAGGCAATGTGAACAATGAGGAGGATGCTAGGAGGCTACAGAGTGACTTGGACAGGTTGGGTGAATGGGCAAATGTATGGCAGATGAAGTACAATGTGGATAAATGTGAGGTTATCCACTTTGGTGGTAAAAATAGGGAGGCAGACTATTACCTGAATGGTGGCAGATTAGGGAAAGGGGAGGTGCAACGAGACCTGGGCGTCATGGTACATCAGTCACTGAAGGTGGGAAGGCAAGTGCAGCAGGCAGTCAAGAAAGCAAATGGCATGATGGCCTTCATAGCAAGGGGATTTGAGTACAGGAGTAGGGAGGTGATGCTACAGTTGTACAGGGCCTTGGTGAGGCCACACCTGGAGTATTGTGTGCAGTTTTGGTCTCCTAACTTGAGGAAGGACATTCTTGCTATTGAGGGAGTGCAACGAAGGTTCACTAGATTGATTCCTGGGATGGCCAGACTGACATATCAAGAAAGACTGGATCAACTGAACTTGTATCCTCTGGAGTTCAGAAGAATGAGGGGGGATCTTATAGAGACGTTTAAAATCCTGACTGGTTTAGACAAATTAGATGCGGGCAGAATGTTTCCAATGTTAGGGAAAACTAAAACCAGGGGTCACAGTCTAAGGATAAAGGGGAAGCCATTTAAGACTGAGATGAGGAGGAACTTCTTCACCCAGAGAGTGGTGAATCTGTGGAATTCTCTAACACAGAAGGTTGTTGAGGCCAGTTCGCTAAATATATTCAAAAGGGAGTTAGATATAATACTCACAACTAGGGGGATCAAGGGGTATGGCGAGAAAGCAGGAATGGGGTACTGAGGTAGCATGTTCAGCCATGAACGCATTAAATGGCGGTGCAGGCTCGAAGACCGAATGGTCTACTCCTGCACCTATTTTCTATGTTTCTATGTTGCCAGTAGGCCTGTGTCAGCAGCATGAATGGCCCCAATGTGGTCCAAATAAAGGGGGGCACAACCTTGTAGTGGCCTCCTCTTCCCTCCAAACCTGCTGAAAACCTCCATCTCAGCCAAGGCCTTCAATGGATGACTTGCAACAAGCCTGAGGACCCTGTGAACCCTTCAGATTATCTGTGGGCCTCTTCTGGTGCCACATTGGCAGTCGTGCTGAAGTATCTTCCTCAGAACTACCATCGGACACCCACTTCTTGGCGGGAGTCCCGCCAGATGCCCACCATGAATACATAATGACCCCCCACCCACGAACCTTGGCAGTGTTAAGACGGCAGGCTTAAATGTCCCGCTGTCCCTGTAGAGGCAGGTTCTTGGAAATTCATCCCAAAAAGTCAAATTCTGTTCACATTACATGGGATTCTGGAGAATTTTTTTTTTGCTATTTAAAATTACAAATCTACGGCCTTGATCATATCTGAAATGAGTGATCTTAACCTACCTCCTAGTGAGTTCCAGACTCATAGTGCAATATTCCCCTAGTTTGGCAGTGATTGACAATCTAATGGAGTGGTTGCAATGTTGGGAATGGGAAATGGAAAATATGACTTACTCCTCCAGGGACCAGGTTGGGGAAAGGCAGGTTGTTGGGGCAAAGAAGAAGGTGATTCTCTCTGTCACTGGCTCCATATTGGGAGTACATAATGCTGACACTGGGTACTTTAAATGTGAATCTCCAACATGAATATACCTCATTGCTCTGGATTTTTTCTACAACAACAACATCTTGCATTTATACAGTGCCTTTAACATAGTAAAACATCCCAAGACGCTTCACAGGAGTTCGCAGGCCGGGGGAATGGGACTAGCTGAAGTGCTCTTGCAGAGAGCCGGCATGGGTGTGACAGGCCGAATGGCCTCCTTCCGTGCTGTAACCATACTATGATTCTATGATATATGTGTGTATATGTGATATAATCCATTAATTTCACCCTTCCTCCAAACATCTTAGGAAGTGACCTAGTGTTTTGAATTGGGAGTTTTTGGAAACTGGTTGTCAGTTTTTACATCCCATTTAGTACTACATTGTGGCCAAGAGATGAATGGCATATTGACTTTCAAGAGACTGCGTAACCCAGCAGTCCAGCTTTTAAACTGGGAGGATTACTTAACCCCCGTCTTCGTGCTGGTGGAATCAATCGTCAGCCAGCACTGCAGCTCGACTCAACCGCCACATGCACGTGAAGAGAATGTTTTATCCATCGGACTATCAGGCGGTCAGAGGAAGGCTCATTTTTAAGAAGGTACTTCAATCAAGGGATATGGGGATAGGACGGGAAAGTGGAGTTGAAGTAGATCAGCCATGATCTTATTGAGTGGCGGAGCAGGCTCTAGGGGCCGTATGGCCTACTCCTGCTCCAATTTCTTATGTTCTTAATCAAGTTTCCTCTTTTTTTGACCTTTCACTCTGCGTAGACAGAATGAGCAGCACTTGATCACCAGGCAGAGAAGTAGCAGCACTACGCCAAGGAGGGCCCCGATGACATCCAGGCAGTGGTATTGCATCCAGTTGTAGTCGTGAGCTGCAGATTGTAAATGTTCAGCCCCTCTGTGCCTCATCACGAACTCCACCCAATAGACAGAGAGCTCCAGGGGCTCTATTGGGCGATCCTTGTGGAGTGAAGACAACGTCATGATGGCTTCCTTGTATCTGAAACACAAAGTCATTGCATAGCTAAGACAGCTGTCCCCACTGCAGTGCTTCCCGAGCCCTGATGTGAAGAGCCCCTGAAGCAGGAGGACTGTTGAATATATCCTCCTAGCACAGCATTATTGACATGCTCACGAGTTCTAACGCTGCATTTACAAAACTAGTTAAGTGTCTCACTCCACCACACCGACACTACAGTTGGAAATGCAGCCTAAATGTACATAGGAATTACTAGACCAACGTCCTTCTGCCATGAAATAAACACAGAACATATTGGAAACACTCAGCAGGTCAGGCAGCATCTGTGGCGAGAGAAACAGAGTTAACGTTTCAGGTCCATGACTTTTCCTCCGAACTGGAAGCAGTTAGAGATGTAACAGGTTTTAAGTACAGCAACAGGGAAAGAGGGGGAGGGGAGGAAAGAACAAAAGGGAGGGTCTGTGATAGGGTGGAGGGCAGGAGTGATTAAATGACAAAATGGACGATGGTGTGCGGCAAAATGGGGTGGTATTGGGACAAGTAAAGAAACAAAAGATGGGTCTAAAGGAGGTGTAAATGGCAACAGCAGAATCACTACCAGCACCTGCGTCCGAAAAAATGGGAACAGTGGTTATGATCCTTCTTTTGATGTCTTCTTCACAACTCCCACCTTCTGGAACTAATCCACCACTATTTTTTTTTGTTCTTTTTAAAGCCCTGCCTAGTGCCTCCCCCACCGCCCTCCCCACCCCCCCCCCCACCCCCACCTATGACTATTAACAAATTTGATCTGAGACGCACTGTGCAGAGGCACAGCTTGGAGTGTGCTTCACGTGGGAAGCCGAGATCTATGGCGAGCAACTGACCATGGTTGAGTAGCAGAAGTGAGGAGATGGGTAGATAGGCTGCAGTTTTGTTTGATTGCTTTGGGAGAAGAGTGGGACCACTGAGCCAAGCTGACGGGCTGAGTTAGACCATCCACACACAGGATTATTCATGTGGTACCTTTCCCCAGCGGGGAGCTGGAATGTGAACCACTGAGCTTCATAAAATAATTAACATAAACGATTTGTTTTGTGATATCTACTGATTCCTTCAGAATGGACTAAATGGAGTATTACAGTGCGTACGTCATCACTACAGGCTTGATAATCCTCACCTTGCTCAGTGCAGCCAGTGCTATTCAGGTGCTGTGGGTGCCTGCGGGGAAATGTGCTGACCCCCTGATATATGGGGAGCGCCAGGCCCCTTCAGCATCACAAGAATTTCCCAGTGTGGGGGGTGGCGGGGAGTGGCATATGTCTAAGGTGGCACTGGGGCAGGGGGTGGCACCAGGCGGGGTGACAGGTCTTTGGAAAAACAAGTGGTGGGTTAGAGTCAGAGAACGGGAGTTGTGAAGAACATCAAAAGAAGGATTGGATTGGCTTCTGCTGCTTCAGGAAGGTTAAGCAGGCTAGGGAAGACTAAAGATATTTTGGTTAAAGGTAAGAGTTGATGACGCAATGGTTAGCCCCATATTATTATACGGATCTGAGTATTGGAACATGAGAAAAGTTGACGAGCAAAAGATACTAACAGCAGAGCTGAGTTGGTTGGGCGGAATACTGGGAATATCCAGGTTACAAAGAATCAAGAATGACATAAGAACATGGCTAGGACAAGAAACATCACTTGTACAGAAGACCCAAGAAAGACGACTGCGATATTTGAAGAATGGAAACAGCTAGAAGACCTTCACACAAGTGTCAGCTGTGGCTCAGTGGGTAGCACTCTCGTCTCTGGGTCAGAAGGTTGTGAGTTCAAGTCCCACTCCAGAGACTTGAGCAAAAAAATCCAGGCTGACACTCCAGTGCAGCGCTGAGGGAATGCTTCACTGTCGGAGGTGCCGTCTTTCAGATGAGGCGTTAAACCGAGGCCCCATTTGCGCTCTCAGGTGGATGTAAATGGCACTATTTTGAAGAAGAGTAGGGGAGTTCTCCCCAGTGTCCTGACCAATATTTATCCCTCAACCAACATCACTAAAAACAGATTATCTGGTCATTATCTCATTGCTGTTTGTGGGGCCTTGCTGTGTGAAAATTGGCTGCCGCGTTTCCTACATTACAACAGTGACTACACGTCAAAAAGTACTTCATTGTAAAGCACTTTGGGACGTCCTGAGGCGGTGTATAACGGGCTGTTACTCCAACTTATCAAGTACGAGCCTGATAGCTGTATCCTAATGGTCTATTTAAAGGGAAGTCTTGAGGCAGTTCTTTCTTATTTTTCTTTTACGTGGAACAAGAAGCCGAGGAAGACCAAGGAAGCGCCGGACAGACAATGTCAAGAGTGACCTGTCGCAGAAAGGGATACAGATGACTGAAGCGACCAGGGCTAGTTCAGAACCCACAACCGTGGAGTGAATCATTCGGCCCCATCGTCGCTGCTGAGCTGCTGGGTGGGAATTTAGCAGTAGTAGTAGTGGTCTCCCCTGGTTCCAAACAGGCCCTGTGTTGCTCAGGCACTCCAGTCATTTTGAAATGCCACACCTAATTTAGTATTTTTCAGGAGCCTGATGAGCTTTGGGCTACCAATGGCCTTCATGCTAGCAACCTGCATTGGGATGCATTTTGTGCTTTGGGAACGTTGCAGGCTTCACACCTCCAGCTTCCGATTTTCCAAGGATCAGCTACCTACCGTCAAACTATCAGCCTGTATAATCAACAGCCACAATGTGCACAGTATACACCAGATCTGTAGTATACTCAGTACTATACCAAAGCGATAATCTATCCCTTGTGTAATCAAAATAATGGGATTTTATGATGAAGGGGAAAAGCCCTCGACCTACAAGGTGTCAGCCATGGCTCAGTGGTGTCACTCTCTCCTCTGAGACAGCTCCATATATTAGAATGTTTTGTTGATTAGTCTGCCACTTTGAGTCAGCCTTGGCCCGTGGGTAGCACTCTTACCTCTGAGTCATAAGGTCGTGGGTTCAAGTTTCACTCCAGGGACTTGAGCACAAAATCTAGGCTGACACTCCAGTGCAGTGCTGAGGGAATGCTGCACTGTCGGAGGTGTGTCTTTTAGATGGGACGTTAAACCAAGGCCCCGTCTGCCCTCTCAGGTAGATGTAAATGATCCCATGGCACTATTTTGAAGAGCAGGGGCGTTTTCACTGGTGTCCTGGCCAATATTTATCCCTCAACATCATTAAAAAAAAGATTGTCTGGTCATTATCATATTGCTGTTTGTGGGAACTTGCCATGGACAAAGTGGCTGCTGTGTTTCCTATATCGCATGAGTGACCGCACTTTAAAAAGTAATTAATTGGTTGGAAAGCGCTTTGGGACATCCTGAATTTGTGAAAGGCACTGCATAAATACAAGTCGTTCTTTCTTCTTTCTTTCTAACAACTGGACAGATCTTTCTTTTCTCTGCTTTATTTTGTATCGTTTGGGTTTTAAGCAGCCACAAAGACTTTGAAGATTCCATGTAGATCAAAGCTGTGTGAATTTCACTCACCTGGTATCATTTATAACCATGCTTAATGCATTCACTAGATCCCGGGAGCTGATTTCATTCAAACTCAAGGTGATGCCGGCCCCGAGATGCTTCATACGTTCTGAATTATCCATCTGGTCTCCAAACATTGGTAACATGACCATTGGAACAGCACTGCAGATAGCCTCGTAGATTCCATGCATCCCTCCGTGAGTCAGGAAAGCTCGTGTTTTGGGATGACCTAGTTCACAGAACAATGGAATACAATAAAGTTAAAGCTACTACGATCCAATGAAACTTGAATCAATTACCTTCAGCAATGTATAGTATTGGAATAATATCCAAAAGGGCTGTCTTTCAGATGAATGGTCTCTTTTATGATGAAGGGAGCTTTATATTATTTTTTCCTAATGCTAACGGAACTGATGTCTATTTCCAGCATTTTCTGTTTTGATTTCAAATTCATCAACTCAGTTGAACTAGCTGCTGAGTTATTGGCCTGGATTTTGCGGTCAGCGGCGAAGTGATGGCACTCGTCACTGACCTCGAAGAAAGCTACCCACAGAGATTTAGCAGGCTCTGTGGCATCGATTTCCCTTTTTCCGGTGTGACTTTCCATCTAGTGCCATCTATAGGGGATCTGTAGAGTCCAGCAACAGTGATGTCATCAAGCAGGCTGAGCAGCCAATCAGATTGAAGAATTCTCATAGACAGCAAACCAGGAAGTAAAAAGCAGGTTTTTTCATTCACTTTTTAATCATTTTACAGAGTGTGAAATGAAGATAGGGACATACACATGGGATTAAGGTAGAAGCTGAAATATCATAAATGAACTTTAAAAAAATAAAAAATAATTTTTATCATTTTAAAAATCAATGCAAATTTTATCATGGAATGGTGGGAATGACACTCCACACACAAAATTCGTTTTTCTGGGCCAGAGAGGTTGCTCATCAGTAATTATGATTTAGTATGCTGTTAAAAGCTCAGTTACACCTCATTCAACAAGGATTAACTTTTTCAATGGTTTTTACAATGCAAATAGAGCATAGAAAGTTGAAATTCACATCAAATCACTGTTTCTGTGTTCATTGCATTTGCGAGGACTGCAACAGCGCACCGTGTGGAGGAGCAGGGTATCACTGACAGCAACTACCGGATTTCCGCATTTAACAGTGCATGTGCAGATGCCAGAAGTCGCTGTCAGTTCTACACAGAAATGACAGCAAGCGCTGACAGTTTTGCTGTCATTACACCTGCAAAGTCTGGGCCAATAAGTATGGAGAATCTTGTTCTTCTCCCATGCACTGAATTTGGAGAGATTGGGGTCAATTTTCATCCTCACCATACATGGGGTTGGGGAGAGGGGGCTCGGAGCGATTGCAGTGCCATCAGCGAGAGACCCAAACCATTTTGATGGCCGAGCTTCATTTAAATTCCAGCCGCCCGCGTGTCGTGAGCGCTGATTTGCAGCTCGGCGATTTTGGCAGGGCAGGAAATCCGATGGGTCATCTACAGAGCACAGGCCTCCAGCAAGAGGTGAAAGGGAGAGGGCTCGGCCGATTGAGGGAGAGGAAGGGATGCAGCAATGACGATCATTATTGAAGGGGAGGATGTTCAGCAGCAAGGCTCTGGCATCTCTGTGAAGCAGCACCCAAGACACAACCTTCCAGCCCCTTTTCTGTCTCCTTTAATCCCGAGTGGGTGATTCTCACCCATTCTTAGCTTCTTACGCTCCATTTCTGCAGATCCACCACAGCAACAGGGGAGGGGGGCACAGGGTGAGGAAGAGGATGATCATCAGGATGAGGAGGAGGAAGAACAGAGACTTAACGACCTCCGTGTGAACTATGATGACAAGAAGGATGATGATGAAGAAGGAAACAAAGTTGGACTCAAGTTCATCCACGAGCTCTTGCAGAGACCTCCTGCCCTGTGTTCCTCTGCTCCAACACCCTCCAGCTCACCACCCACCCCCGACCCAAATCACGCCCCCACCCCCCCCACCCCACCGTGTGTCACTTGTTTCTTCATTCTGCGCTAGCACCTGGGCTAGATACTTTCACCCTGGGGACAATTAGATAGTGTCAGTGGCAGTGGGTGATTCAGTGGCAGTGGGTGATTCACTGAAAATGTGGGAGCCGGAGGAAGGGGAAGTGGGCGGGGATGTGCCATTCTCACTGTTCTCCTCCTCCATGATGATGGCATAGAGTGGTATATCCATAGGAAAAGCCATACCTGCTGCTGAGATGCCCCTACGGCAGGAGGTGGGGAAGTCCAACAGTCTTCTGATGGGCTGGACCCAGTCAAAAGCTAATACTTCGTGGATAAAGACAAGGGTGCAGAAAGTGTTTTGAGCTGCAGAAATAAACTATGCAGACACTTCAAGCTCAGGGATTCCTCACTTCCACCCTTGATGAGGTGGTGAGCCTTATATATCTCTGCCCATCTCACCCAGAGTACATCAGCAAGGTGAAATCAGGAGGATCGCAGCTGCTGCGTCATTGGCTGTCACTCTGACAGATGCAAATGAAGCCACTGGGGACCAGGTGGGAGCATCATGTGAAGGCGGAAACTGGGAGAGGAAGCCCTTTAAAAAACGCACGCGTCAGAAAGGACTTTGCCTGAATTTCCTCGCTAAAAAAAAATCTCCTGCGTCGAGTGTACACCACTGAAATCAGCGAGAAAATTCATCCTCCAAAAAGCTGAATGAACGTTGTAGAATATGTCAGCTACCACTGAGGGCAACACAAGAAAACAGCAAGATCTCAGTCTAGTTTAACAACATTACTGCAACCCTCAATTTGTCATAATCAGGTGTTTTCATAAAGGCGTATATTCCTATTGTAAAGTGAGCATATTAGCTGGGTGGGGTTGCTACCAGTTCTCCCATCCTGCCACAAATGGTAGCACGTGTGGTGTGACTTTATCAGCACATGTTGCTCTCTTACCTAGCAGATCTTTCTGTGGCAGCCATTTCACCAGTTTCGTATTTGGTGCCAGTGTAGAAGGTCTTTCTCCAGTGTGCCTCCACAGGACCTATCACAAAAGAGGCAACATTCCAATGGTGAGTTACCAGTTTGACCTCATTATTGACTGAGATATTCAGATAGTTAGGTGTCAGCCGTGGCTCAGTGGGTAGCACTCTCGTGCTGAATCAGAAGGATTGTGGGTTCAAGTCTCACTCCAGGGACCTGAGTACAAAATCTAGGCTGATACTCCAGTGCAGTGCTGAGGTAGTGCTGCAGTGTCGGAGGTGTTGTCATTTGGATGAGACGTTAAACTGAGGCCGCGTCTGCCCTCTCAGATGGATATAAAAGATCCCATGGCACTATTTCGAAGAAGAGCAGGGGAGTTCTCCCCGGTGTCCTGGCCAATATTTATCCGTCAAACAACATCAATAAAACAGATTATCTGGTCATTATCTCATTGCTGTTTGTGGGAGCTTGCTGTGTGCAAATTCGCTGCCACGTTTCCTACATTACACCAGTGACTACTTTACAAAAATATTTCATTAGCTGTAAAGTGCTTTGGAACATCCTGAGGTCATGAAAGGCGCTATATAAATGCAAGTTATTTTACCCAGTTTTCCCTTATCCTTCTCTACCCAGTTCAATGCATTATTTTGGCTAAATCCACACTATCCCCCAGTTGTGAACTTTAAAACTATCTCATTGGGTAGCAGGCTTTTGACAGGTCTCTATCAATACTTAAATTAATCTTCTTAGATGGTTTCTTGAGGCTGCAATACAGTACAAACCAACTTATCTGTATAATATTTAGAAATATTACAAAGGTACTGTCAGCAAGGGCCATATTTTCTTCTGTGCCAATTAGAATAAAAAAGTAGAATGGGAGTAAACAAGGTGAGTGGAAAGCGGTAACGAAATTTTCGGATTACTGGCTACTTTACAGCCTTGACACTGAGTTTAACAACTTTAGATCTTAACCATAGATCTAACCGCTCCTATTTGCTCGGACAGCAGGTGCTGGTAATGGAGGATGGCTGCACCAGAGCCACCGGGAGTGGAGGAGGTGTGGGCTGGAGCTTGGGGTGGGGATCCCCCATCGCTACATGGCCGGCGGGGTGGTCCATACCCCTGGAGTCTACCTGCCTTTCTCGCAACATTCTCTTTTGCCAGATTTTGCATGCTTCCTTCCCCCTCTGCTATTCTGCTGTAATCATTTATACCTCCCTTGGACCCATCTTTTGTTTTTATACTTGCCCCATCATCCCTTTTGTCATTTAATCAAAACTGCCCTCCACCCTATCACCCTTTTGTTCTTTCCCTTCCCCCTTTCCCAGGCTCGAACATCTTCCACTTCTGATGAAAGGTCATTGACCTGAAACGTTAACTCTGTTTCACTCTCCAAAGACCTGACCTGCTGAGTGTTTCCAGCATTATCTGTTTTTATTAACAATATTTAATTGTTTTACTGCTACTCCAAACCCTGCTCTAATGCTAAATGTGTTAAAAAAAATAAGTCCAAACATGTCTTAGGTATTACTGAAGCCTGGTTGAAACCATTCATGAAAAATGATACAGAATTGAGCAGGAGGGGCACGTAATGGAAAATAGAGTTCTGAGTTCAAAGCCAGACCGTGAACTAACACTGTTAGCTGAAGGCCAATCACGACAGCCCTGATCGAAGTGAATAGCACTGCAGTGTTTTCAGTCCCATGGTATGGGTACCTTAGTGCATCAGGACCTGGAGGAGAGGGAGGCCGAAAAGCATAAAGGGTGTAGGAAGTGCACATCTTGGAGAACAAACTAGCCGAGGAGGTGGATCTACCACAACAAACCTCGAAGGGCAGCAGCACATGGCGAGACTCTGATAGAAGATCACTGCATATTAAAACAGGGTGGTGGTCTATGGGGAAAGAGCAGGGGAGTGGGACTAATTGGATATCTCTTTCAAAGAGCCGGCACAGGCACGATGGCTGAATGGGCTGCTTCTGTGTCGTAAGATTCTATGATTCTATGATCTTTCCTTACCTTGATGTTCTCTCTCCAAGTTGTGATATTTCTTCCAGACCTCTCTCAAGTCCTGACAGTTATGGAACCCAAGTTAACCACATGACATATTGCCCAATCCTTGTGGTCCATACATTACAAAGCAGCAGTGACTCTGAATGAGTTGGAAGAGCTTTAACACGTGAAGCTTATGTGAAACCGCAATGAATAGATACCTAACACTACTAAACTGTAATTAGCAGTATAAATTTGTTGTTCAAGTATTGATCACACAACAGACTGCCTCTATCCGTAATCACCTTCTGAGGAATTTGACCCAATGCTTCTGCAATCCGATTGGCTGTTGCAATTGGCATGTCTGAAACCATTGACCCTAAGGAGAAGATCACAGCTCCATGTTCTCCAGAACTGTTCATAAATTCTTCTAAGTCCTGCGGAATAAAAACAGAAGCAAGAAGTCATTTTGAATATTTAAATATGACTGAATGAAACATCTGCTCCATGGTAATTAGGTCTAATTATGTTAATTATTTATGGTTGATTCAGGAAACCTTGTTGATACCAAGATGGCCAATGATGAGCCAGTAATTCATAGGATCTGCTGTTGACAACATCCTTGAGGAGGTGACAATTTAATGGCATAACCCAGACATTGACCCTGAAATTACGCGCATTCCTGCACCATTCTGCTGATGCCAAGTTATGCTCAAATTTCCTGCCAATCTCATTAGCATACAGCAGAATGTAAAAATGGGTTTAACTCGGCATAAATGGCCAGCGTGGTATGAGCGCAATTTGACCATAACCAATGGGGCCTCCCAGTGTTAGGGCGAAGCACTGGTGGGGTGAAAAGAATTTCCTTCAGAGCGAGGCTGGGGAGTGCAAGGTAAGTGTCAGACAGCTCTCTATCATAAAGTTTTTCATTAATTAATTTAAATCATTCAGTAGAGAGTCTCCATTGTCTCGAATGCCTGCCGATTGACAGGAGAAGCTGCCAGGAAGTGGGCCTTCAACTTCGCAGAGGGTGACCTGCAGGCCCTCCTGGATGAAATAGAGGGAAGAGGTGACCAGATCCTCAGATCCTCCACATCCCAGCCCTCATGTACAGTCAGGAGGCGGGTGTGGACAGAGGTGGCAGAGGCATTGACTGCCACATCTATAGTCCTCAGGGTGGCGGGGCAGTGCTGCATGAAATTCAATGACCTGACCAGAGCAGGGAAGGTAAGACACTCACCAGGCTCTCCCTTTCTTCTTCGCTCACTGTGGGTCCCACACTCAAGACTCTGAGGTGGAACTAAATTATCTTGCAGCGAAATGCCTGGAAAGGTGCAGACCAGTTGCCTTTTCGATCGTTCCACACACTCAAACGACTGCAAGCCTAACTTTTCTCTCTTTTTTCTTTGCAGGGCAATATGGTGCACATCTCCCAAGAGGGCAAAGAGTGGGGGTCACAACCTTGCACCCTCTGAGCCCATGAGGAGAAGGCAGTGGAGCTGTGGCCACGGTGGTGGGGGGCAGGGAGTGTCCAGAGCCAGGTGAGTACCTGTCCACTTGCTACCTTTTGATGCTCTAGGGCAGGGCCCCGTCTACCCCTACTTTTTCCCCCCTCCCCACCACCATGCAGCATCTCAGCACTGGCAAAGGCAACTATTCTAACCGTATGTTTATTATTTCCCACAGATCATTCAAGGCGTCGGATGGCAGTCGCTGTGGAAGTAGAAGGGGATGAGGAGGAGGAGGAGGAAGAGGAGATGGAGAAGGTGGCAAGGGGAGGGATGGGTTGAGAGGGATGGGGAGCAGCTTCTGGAGGAGCTGGAGATCACAGACCCTGGCTTTGTCGTGCAGCTTGTCCCCATTGAGCTGCCAGATGAGGAAGTAATGGAAAGCCAGAGCCTCACACCTCATGTTTTTCCCTGGGAGAGCACCCACCTTCAGGCCACCTCCAAGCAGAGTCAGAGTTACCCGACTCTCCTCAACCGGGTACCAGCGTGAACACATTCCACAATGACAAGCGAATGCCTGAAGACCAGGTGGGCTCTCCAGATGTGGGAAAGAGGTTTTAGGGAGCATGGAGACTCTGAGTAGGTGAAGGATGCTGCCACCTCTCTGGAGAGACCGGCAGCCATGGACTGGTGAGTCAGCCAATGGGCTCCTTTGTATAGGCCTAGAATGTCAGTTGAGACCTATACGCTCTCCGAGCCAGGTACTTGCATGTGGGGCAGGGTTGCCAACCCTCCAGGATTGTCCTGGAATCTCCAGGAATTAAAGACACTGCTGCGAGCAACCCGGGAAAAAAAATCATAAAGCTGCGCCAATTTCATTTTTTTGAATGCTTTTGTTTATTAGTTAGCAAAGTATTGGAGAAGGGAAAAAAGGCTGTTTTGACTGACAGTGAGGAACCATCTAATCGGTTAAGGAACAGTCTGTTTGTTTCTCAATTGGTGTGGAAAGGTGGGGGACCGCGTGGATGGACGTGTCGCGTGACCAATAGCAGGAGCGTCGGGGCAGAGCGGTAAGAGGCAGGAGGTCAAGTGATGAAATCTCCTGGAGTACGTCCAACCAGAGCTGGCAAGCCTAATTTTGGGGTGCTGACTCTGCTGTTGATGCTTCACTCTCCAGGCCTCTTGTCTCTTGTTCTCCCCCTCCCATTCCTCCTCCTCCTCCTCCATGATAATGGTAAGCAAAGGTAGAGCCACTTTAAACATTCACTCCCTCCACCACTGGCGCACCGTAGCTGCAGTGTGCACCATCTACAAGATGCACTGCAGCAACTCGCCAAGGCTTCTTTGGCAGCACCTCCCAAACCCGCGATCTCTACCACCTAGAAGGACAAGGGCAGCAGGCGCATGGGAACACCACCACCTCCAAGTTCCCCTCCAAGTCACACACACCATCTTGACTTGGAAGTATATCGCCGTTCCTTCATTGTCGCTGGGTCAAAATCCTGGAACTCCCTCCCTAACAGCACTGTGGGAGTACCTTCACCACACGGACTGCAGCGGTTCAAGAAGGTGGCTCACCACCACCTACTCAAGGGCAACTAGGGATGGGCAATAAATGCCGGCCTTGCCAGTGACACCCACATCCCCAGAATGAATAAAGAGACCCAGGTTACTCTCAATCTACTTTAATGTAATATATGTCAACACCCAAAGTCTCATTAAGTACAATATTTAACCAATAAGTAGGTCCGAGTGAAGTGTAGTTGAGCAGCAAAGTCTCAAATATATATATTTTTTATATTCGTTCATGGGATGTGGGCATCGCTGGCAACGCCAGCATTTATTGCCCATCCCTAATTGCCCTTGAGAAGGTGGTGGTGAGCCACCTTCTTGAACCGCTGCAGTCCGTGTGGTGAAGGTACTCCCACAGTGCTGTTAGAGAGGGAGTTCCAGGATTTTGACCCAGCGACGATGAAGGAACGGCGATTACTTCCAAGTCAGGATGGTGTGTGACTTGGAGGGGAACTTGGAGGTGGTGGTGTTCCCATGCGCCTACTGCCCTTGTTCTTCTAGGTGGTAGAGGTTGCGGGTTTGGGAGGTGCTGCCGAAGATGGTGGTGGAGAAACTTTGGTAATGTTCTCGGTGTGAAGGAGTGCTATAAGAGTACAATGAGAATTGAATCAGCATACTTCAGCACATATATAAATTCCAAAAGTACATGCACAAGTTTGGATATTAAAATAACACTGATAAATTTATCAAATTAAATAGATGGCTATTCAAATGACCTACAAACTCAAATAATTAGATAATGATATCAGATTACATGCATTTCTAGTTCCAATGAAGTGTGTATTTGACATTTAACATCCCTATCCTTGCATTTGTTATGTTGAGGCATATTCGCTCATTCCCTTCACACCAGTGCTGTTCCTACCTGAGGTAAAGGTTTTCTCTCCTTGCAGTTGATGCCTCCAATTAGGATCATATTTGGCATCAGAGGTCTGGGATACTCAAATATGAAGTCAAACCGCAGCAACCAGATGGAAGCACGACTCAGCAGTTGGACCAGTGTCACCTCTCTCTGAAGGAACTTGGTGGCCAGCTCTTCAAAAGTTGAATATATAAAATGGCACAGCAATGGCTCCCATAAACTGGCCAGCACGTTTTTTGTCCTTTGGAGGAAGGTCATTCGATCGGTGTTCCCTGTGAAAAACCTTGGCACGTACGAGGGTGGCCTGGGGCACTGAGTGGCCAAATAATCCAAACCGCAAGGAATTCCTCGCAGCAGGTTCACAGTGGGCAGCGAGAGATACTCAGCAATAATAGCACCGCAAGGGCTGAAAGGGTCAGTCAGTAAAGCGTCAAATCTTCTGTCGACCAGCTCCTGCATCAGCTCTGTGTTGTACAATAGATCCTCGCAGATAGTCAGCACGAACTGCCGGAATTTATTCACATGTTCCAAGCTTTTACTCACCTTTTCGTAAAAAGTTCCCTCATAAAAAGCCATCTCAACTAGACCTTTGTATATCTGATCCACTTCGTCCTTGCTGAAGGGAATGGGGTAAATCTTGCTGCTGTAGTGAGGGGACGGCTTAATCGTCAAGCTGTTTTCAGGAAAGACAACGACGATGTCATGTCCCCTTCCATGGAGCTCCTCCAGAACAACTTCTATGCTCAGCCAGTGGCTCCCGTCGACAGGAATAACCAGCAGCTTCCCGCTCTCAGCTGGGCTCCAAAAGCACTGCAAGCAAAGCAGTAGACATCCCAGCTGGCCAACACACTGGTAAGTCAGGGCCATCCTGTGAAGTCACTTCAAGCCACTGGGGAAGATTCAGGAACGGAATCTGGCTCGAGCCCTCAGCGTTTAAATATCATCCGGTGAATACACTTCGGTTGAGATACTATCATTTACAGAATCTGCGAAATCTGAAGTGTTAATGTTTACCAGCACAGCGTACAAACATTTACTCTCTCTCTCATTTTCTCAGTTAATGTTTTCAACCCTTAAATTTCACATCGGAACAAAGCTGCAGCACGGAACACTCTACTTCAAGAAAGAACGTGCATTTCCATAGCGCCTTTCGCGACCGCAGGACATCCCAAAGCGCTTCGCAGCTAATGAAGTACTTTTGAAGTGTGGTCGCTGTTGTGATGTTGGAAAAAAATGTTAATTTAGATTGGAGGACAAAGGCTGAGCTCCCAGCTCTTACACCGGGACTGCGGCTGCCAGTGTGCTCCACTGCAGGCTCAGGGGAGGGCACCGAATTTGCACCGGGCCTCCGGGAGCCCAGGCCACGAGGGACGCACCTCGGGCACCTCCAGTCCAGAAAGGTTGGCACAACTTTCCCCTTTCCAAGAGGCTGTCGGTTCTCTCCCTCCGCCCCAGGCCCGCCCGACTTCTAACATGTTACTCAGAGCTTCCCCTGTGAATACTTCGAGGATGTAATCAGAACATTGATTACAACAAACAGAAAATGCTGGAAATACTCAGCAGGTCAGGCAGCATCTGTAGAGAGAGAAACAGAGTTAACGTCAGACGAAGGGTCATCGACCTGAAACGTTAACACTGTTTCTCTCTCTACAGATGCTGCCTGACCTGCTGAGTATTTCCAGCATTTTCTGTTTTTATTTCAGATTTCCAGCATCCGCAGTATTTTGCTTTTGTGAGAGCATTGGTTATCTTGTGCTCATCCTCAGTTTTGGTTCCACTTGCATCTTTTATACTTTTCACCTCTTCCCTGACTGCTCCCTTACTGTTACTGTACTGAAATCATTTTTTACCATTATGTGTAGCCTCTGTCACTACGCTTTTTTTTTTCTAGGTCTCTGTTTGTCCCCTGATCACCATTTAACTCATTTCTGCATTTTCTTGTTCTCCTCCCAGTGAACCCCTACCCCTTTCTGTAGGAATGGTAAATGTTATTTTTCCTCTTTATATCAATTTTAATTTGTTTCTTAAATCATTTTATATCATGTTTGCTTAATCTGGGCTTACTGATTTTCTGTGGGAATTTAACCTGTATTTTCAGCATTTCCATTTGTCTTCTACTGAAGTGCTGGTGAACGAACTCCACCAATCTATTCGTGTTGGAAATCTTGGAAGAGTTGTATGTTGGACATCTTTGAGAGTTAAGAGTTGATAATCATATTTCCTTGTATCTTGGAGCAACAGGCTGTCCAAGATAGACAGGATAGCAGCGGGGTGCCTTGAGAAGGAAGCTTACCTTCTGCTTTTAATGTCTCAGTATTATCTACAAGAAATGCTTGTGCAAGAAATAAGTGACTGGGACGTCATCAAACATTAATGATTTAAGTATATATTTAGTGGCTAGTGTGATAAACATAGGCAGAGGGGTCCATTAACTATAGTAGAGAGGAATGTTTATGAAGGCCAGATGTTAATAAAACTACTAAAAGGATTCAAGAAAAGATAGGTCAGGAATTCTTGTTTGAGGAACGTATCTTTGAAGTAAACAACTAAGACTTTATGTAAATAGACTGTTTTCAAAGGATTCGGAACAGATAAATCATGAGATCTTATCTGTGACATGTACCTTTGATGTAGGCAAACAAAGGTGTGTGAAGGGGCATGGTTTTCAATAGTTATTTGGCGAGCTCAAAAGATAGAATTAGACACCTAAAGCCACTCTCTATGTACAGTATAGATTGATCACCTATACTGTATATGAATAATGTCTGTTGAATATACTCCACCATCAAGCTAACTCGAAGTGTGTCATTGTGAACCATAGATGGAATGAGGTTGACAGTTGATCCTAACAATTTGCTTTAACTGTTCTTTCATTTTATGAAATGAATGAAGGGTTTTGAAAGAGTAAATAGGGAGAAACTGTTTCCACTGACAGGAGGGTCGGTAACCAGAGGACACAGATTTAAAGTAATTGACAAAAGAACAAGGGGGGAGGGGGGGGAGATGAGAATTTTTTTACACAGCGAGTTGTTATGATCTGGAATGCATGGCCTGAAAGGGTGGTGGAAGCAGATTCAATAGTAACTTTCAAAAGGGAATTGGATAAATACTTGAAAAGGAAACATTTTCAGGGCTATGGGACTAATTGGAGCTCTTTCAAAGAGCCGGCACAGACACAATGGGCCAAATGGCCTCCTCCTGTGCTGTAAGATTCTACAATTGATTTTTGCAAAACCAGATCTAGATGATCACTTGTTGCTTCCTTGACAAGTGGGGGGAATTTTGCCAGCCCTGGGGAGGCGGGTATGGAGGCGGGACTGCTGGGAAAATGGCAGAATTTGGGGGCGGGTGCCCAACCTGCCCCCAACCTGCCTCCATGCCATCTTCCCAGGAGGCGGGTAGCCATCCCGCGCCAGGTCCCGTCTCCTTGGAGGCGGGAAGGGATTAAAGCCTATTAACTGCCTGTTAACAGGTAGCTAACAGGCAGAAAATAGGATTATCCCCTTTTTGCCCTCAGAAGTGCGGGCTTCCCGAAGGCTCCAAAACCCGCCAGCTCAGCAAGGCGAGTACTCGGTCTGCGGGGGTCGGTGCAAAAGTGTGGTGTGAAGGTAAGTGATGGGTGCAAGAGTGTAGAGGTGAGTATCTGAGGTAAGTGCAAACTGTTTTTAAAAGTGTACTTATCTTTGTTTCTTCCTGCAGGCTTCAGTCGGTTTGTATGCGGAGAGTCTCGCACCTCTGTGTTGCAGATGAGAGATGGCCGTTGCATTCTCAGATGCAACAAACATCTAATTTCTGTAAAAGAAAGAAGGTTGATGAAGCCTTGTATGCAATACCTCATCAAACTGCAGAGAATGTCACTGTTTGACAGCTTCACAGAGCTGTCAATCAATGACAATTCATCTGTCAAAAATTTTTGACAGATGAAACATCATACATTGACGTGGTCTGCAACCGGCTTTCCCTTAATTGGCCTGCTAAGCCTGCTGGGCAGGCTTAACAGGGTCAATCAAGGGAAAATAGCGTGGGTTTGCCACAAATCAATGGAGGCGGCACATCGACCCGACAAGCAGCAGTCCCGCCTCCAACGCGCCCCCATTGGCAAAATCACCCCCACTGTGTCATAAAACATTTTGCATTACATTTACCAACTCTGGCCGGAATGTTCAACGTCGACAGGGGCGTAACACGGGCTATGTCAGATTGCCCACCCGCTATACAGCCCACCTGACTTTCCTTTCTGTAAAAAGACAACGGAAAGGAAACATCAGCCGGGTATATTACAGATGGCTGATTTGATATCGCCCGTGTTACACTCCTGCCGGAGTTCCGCCCTCAGATTCTACAACACATGGGTCTTCCCAGTTTATATTAGATTGACTAAAGTTTCCAGTTAAAACAACTTCTTTTATTGTTGCATATCCTTATCTCTTTGTCCTTCTTGTGCTGGTTTGGGGGATTTGTAGCATACCCCTAGTATTACTTGGACTTTTCTGGAATAGAGGTATATAGTCTGAGTAGTTCATTCTGTTGCTGTCCCCCCTCCACAGAATCAGTCTGGTTTATGTTTTCTATATCTCTTCTTGTGGCATTTCTAATATGAAAATTACTGAAATAAAAGCATTATGAGAATGCTGAGTTCTAGAGTACTTCCTGCCGACACATGGCTACATTTAGCCGCTAACCTTTAACTCTGTGCTGCCAAACTTTTATTTTTCACCCCCAAACATTCTATTCCCTTGTCTGCAAACTCTGTTCTATTTAGATAGGTTCAAAGTAAATTTCTACAGTATTGCAATTTGGTCCTCACAATGTTCAAGAAACCTTAGGAACAGTGAACACACACACACACACACAATTGAAAAGTGCGGTTTGAAAAAACAGTCACGAACATGCACTTTGGAACTGGCTTTAATCCAGTTTTGAACAATTGTTGTGGGAGCTGTGCCCACTTTTTAGTTACATAGAGTTAGGTGGACCTTGTCAAACGAAATTACATTCTGCACACTTATGGGTACAACAGATATACTGACTCGCAGATGTTGAGCTGCCTGTGACATAAAGAACTGGTTTCAATTCATGACTGTTGCTAATTTTTATAAATATAATTGTCACAGAAACAGCCCTGTGTTCAGGCTCAGACTTTAGAGTGTAATTAACAAATAATAAAATGTTGAAAACATGCAGTTGGATTCCAGCCAAGAAAGATTCTTAAGAATACATATCTGATTTCAAGCAGGCGTTGCTAAGAGACAGAGACAGCCCCTTCTTGCATGCAAGCTAAGTTGTTGTCGGGCCAAGAAAAAAAGTAATTGAGCCGCTTATTTGAAGCTGAGTTCTGTAAAAAAAAAAAATGCCAAAATAAAAGCAGAGTCAAAAGTACAATAACAACAACTTGCATTTATAAAATGTCCCAAGGTGCCTCACAGGAATGTTATCAAAAACAAAATTTGACACTGAGCTACATAAGGATAAATTAGGGCAGGTGACCAAAAGCTTACGAACATACAAATTAGGAGCAGGAGTAGGCCACTCGGCCCCTCGAGCCTGCTCCGCCATTCAGTAAGATCATGGCTGCCGGGTTACTCCACATTCCCACCTACCACCGATAACCTTTTACCCCCTTGCTTATCAAGAATCTATCTACCTCTGCCTTAAAAATATTCAAAGACTCTGCTTCCACCGCCCTCTGAGGAAGAGTTCCAAAGACTCACGACCCTCTTTGAGAAAAAATTTCTCCTCATCCCTGTCTTAAATGGGCGACCCCTTATTTTTAAACAGCGACCCCTAGTTCTAGATTCTCCCACAAGAGGAAACATCCTCTCCACATCCACCCTGTCAGGATCTTATATGTTTCAATAAAGTCACCTCTTACTCTTCTAAACTCCAGTGGATACAAGCCTAGCCTGTCCAACCTTTCCTCATAAGACAGCCTGCCCATTCCAGGTATCAGTCTAGTAAACCTTCTCTGAACTACTTCCAGCACATTTACATCCTTCCTTAAATAAGGAGACCAATACTTGGTCAAAGAGGTAGGTTTTAAGCAGCGTCTTAAAGGAGGAAGGAGCGGTAGAGAAGCGGAGAGGTTTATGGAGGGAATTCCAGAGCTTCGGGCCTAGACAGCTGAAGGCACGGCCGCCAATGGTGGAGCAAAGAAAATCGGAGATGCACAAGAGGCCAGAATTGGAGGAGCACAGAGATCTCGGAAGGTTGTAGGCAATGTTCCCTCTAGAACTCCCATGCAGCCGGCTCACATATAGGAAAAACCGTGTATGCGCGGTATTTTGAATGGGCCACGCACCCAAAAAAAAATTAAAGGGAGCATTGGTTGTAGGGTTGTAGGAGGTTACAGAGATAGGGAGGGGGTGAGGCCATGGAGGGATTTGAAAACAAGAATGAGAGTTTTAAAATCGAAGCTATGCTGGACCGGAAGCCAATGTAGGTCAGCGAGCACAGAGATACGGGCAGCAGAATTTTGGATGAGCTCAAGTTTACGAAGGGTGTGAGGTGGGAGGCCGGCCAGGAGAGCATGTCTACATGTTGATAGCGTTCACTGTGTTAAAAGGGAGATAGAATCATAGAATCAAATAATGGTTACAGCACAGAAGAAGGCCATTCGGCCTGTCGTGTCCGTGCCGGCTCTCTGCAAGAGCATTTCAGCTAGTCTCACTCCCCCGTCCTTTCCCCTAGCCCTGCAAAATTTTTTCATTCAGGTACTTATCCAATTCCCTTTTGAAAGCCACGATTGAATCTGCCTCCACCACCCTTTCAGGCAGCACATTCCAGATCATAACCACTCACTGAGTAAAAATGTTTTTCCTCATGTCGCCTTTGGTTCTTCTGCCAATCACCTTAAATCTGTGTCCTCTGGTACTCGACCCTTCTGCCAATAGGAACAGTTTCTATCTACTCTGTCCAGACCCCTCATGATTTTGAACACCTCCATTAAATCTCCTCTCAACCCTCTCTGCTCTAAGGAGAACAACCCCAGCTTCTCCAGTCTATCCACGCAACTGAAGTCCCTCATCCCTGGAACCATTCTTGTAAATCTTTTCTGCACCCTCTCACATCCTTCCTAAAGTGTGATGCTCAGCATGCTTTACAGAACGGTGGATAGCAAACGAATACCGAGCAAGGGAAAAGGGAAAAACAAAGGAACGAGGATCAGATGGTTGCAAAAACATAGTTAAAGAAAAATCAGAAGTCGCACAACACCAGGTTATAGTCCAACAGATTTATTTAATTTTACAAGTTAAAGAAGAGGGTCTTAAGGTGATGCTTGAAGGTGAAGGGAAAAAGTTCCAGAGGGCAGGGAAAAGGTGACTGAAGGAATGACCGCTGATGGTGGTGCAGAGGGAGTGGGGAACTAGAAGTAGGCCAGTTTTGGAGAATTGGATGGTGCAATCGGCAATTAGGACTGGAGGAGGTTGCGGATGTAGAGAAAGAGGAGATTGCAGATGTAGGGACAGAGGAGGTTAAGAAAGAAAGACTTGCATTTATATAGTGCCTTTCACGACCACTGGACGTCCCAAGTTGTTTTACAGCCAGTGAGGTACTTTTTGAAGTGTACTCACTGTTGTAATGTAGGAAACATGGCAGCCAATTTGCACACAGCAAGCTCCCACAAACAGCAATGTGATAATGACCAGATAACCTGCTTTTTAGTGCTGTTGATTGAGGGGAAAATATTGGCCAGGACACCGGGGATAACTCCCCTGTTCTTCTTCGAAATAGTGTCATAGGATCTTTTACGTCCACCTGAGAGGGCAGATGGGGCCTCGATTTAACGTCTCATCCAAAAGGCGGCACCTCCAACACTCCCTCAGTACTGCACGGGAGTGTCAGCCTAGATTTTTGTGCTCAAATCTCTGAAGTGAGACTTGAACCCACAACCTTCTGACTCAGAGGCGAGTGTGCTACCCACTGAGCCACAGCTAACACTAAGGATGTAGGGAAAGAGGAGATTGCAGATGTAGGGAAAGAGGAGGATGCGGAGGGATCTGAATGGGAGGATGAGAATCTTAAAGTTGATTCTTTGGGACTTGAGAAGCCAGTGGAGCTTGCAGGAGGCAGAGGCAATGGTGATGTGGGCCTTAATACAAGCGACAACATTCTGAATGATGTGTAATTTATGAAAGGTAGAGTTGAGGAGGCTGGTAAGAAGAGCTTTGGAGAAGTCTGGCCATGAGCTGATAAAAGCTTGGCTTAGATTTTGGGCGGCAGAGAGGGAGGCGAATGATGTTGCAGAGCTGAAAGAACTTGGCCGAAGTGGCAGATGAGATGTGGAAATGAAGAAAAAGAACTAGCGCCTTTTGAGGAGGTAACAAGGAGGGTCAATGAGGGTAGCCTACATGGATTTTAGCAAGGCCTTTGACAAGGTCCCACATGGCAGACTGGTCAGAAAAGTAAAAGCCCATGGCATCCAAGGGAAAGTGGCAAGTTGGTTCCAAAATTGGCTCAGTGACTGGAAGCAAAGGGTAATGGTCAACGGGTGTTTTTGTGCCTGGAAGGCTGTTTCCAGTGGGGTTCCACACGGCTCAATACAAGGTCCTTTGCTTTTTGTGGTATATATATCTCAATGATTTCGACTTCAATGAAGGGGGCATGATTAAGAAGTTTGAAGATGGTAGAAAAATTGGCCGTGTGGTTGATAGTGAGGAACAAAGCTGTAGACTGCAGGAAGATGTTAATGGACTGGTCAGGTGGGCAGAAAAGTGGCAAATGAAATTCAATCCGGAGAAGTGTGAGGTAATGCATTTGGGGAGGGCTAACAAGGCAAGGGAATACACAATAAATAGTAGGATACTGAGAAGTGCAGAGGAACAGAGGGACCTTGGAGTACTTGTCCACAGATCCCTGAAGGTAACAGGACAGGTAGATAAGGTGGTTAAGAAGGCATACGGGATACTTGCCTTTATTAGTCGAGGCATAGAATATAAGAGCAGGGAGGTTATGCTTGAACTGTATAAAACACTAGTTAGGCCATAGCTAGAGTACTGGGTACAGTTCTGGTCACCACATTACAGGAAAGATGTGATTGCACTAGAGGGTACAGAAGAGATTTACGAGGATGTTGCCAGGACTGGAGAATTTTAGCTAGGAGGAAAGATTGGATAGGCTGGGGTTGTTTTCTTTGGAACATAGGAGGCTGAGGGGAGACTTAATTGAGGTGTACAAAATTATGAGGGGCTTAGATAGAGTTGATAGGAAGGACCTATTTCCCCTAGCAGAGAGGTCAATAACTAGGGGGCATAGATTTAAAGTAATTGGTAGAAGGATTAGAGGGGAGTTGGAGAACTTTTTTCACCCAGAGGGTGGTGGGGGTCTGGAACTCACTGCCTGAAAGGGTGGTAGAGGCAGAAACCCTCATCACATTTAAAAAGTACTTGGATACGCACTTGAAATACTGTAACCTACAAGACCAGGAGCTGGAAAGTGTGATTAGGGTGGATAGCTCTTTTTTGGCCGGCACGGACACAATGAGTCAAATGGTCTCCTCCTGTGCTGTAAATTTCTATGATTCTATTATTTTTTCACAACCTCAGGACGTCTCAAATTGCTTCCCAGCCAATGAAGTACTTTTGAAGTGTGGTCACTGTTGTAATGTACGAAACGAGGCAGTAAACTTGTGCACAGCAAGATCCCACAAACAGCAATGTGATAATGACCAGATAACCTGTTTTTGTGATGTTGGTTGATAAATTTTGGACAGGTCACCTGGGAGAATGCCCCTGCTCTTCTTCAAAATACAGCCATGGGATCTTTTACATCCACCTGAGCGGGCAAAAAAGGCCTCGGTTTAAAATCCCATTGAAAGATGACACCTCCGACAGTGCAGCACTCCCCCAGTACTGCCCTGGAATGCCAGCCTAGATTTTGTGCTCAAGGCTGGGAGTGGGAATTGAACCCATGACCTGACTCACAGAGGTGAAAGTGCTACCACTGAGCCACGGCTAACACCAAGGAGGAAATTGAGCTCAGGGTCAAGTGCCACGTAATCAAGTAACTTGATGCATCACGCATTTCGTAGCCACCTCAATTCAAAGCAACCAAATACCCAGTCACTCCTGCCATAAACTGTGGATCGGGTATGCAGGTGAGACATTTGAGATGTCGCCACAGCTACTTGTCACGCAAGGGAATAAAGTTAAACTGAGATAAGCGGTACACAATGTGCTGGATTTTGTTTTTTAGGAGTGTCTGTATTGCTTCCGCAAATCTCCTTGCAAAGCCCATTATGTTTTGGCAACTACTAGCACGCAATGTGATGACATGTTCAGCTGCAACATGTAGATCTGAAACTGAATTAACTCAACCCTGTGATAATCATTATAATTGGGTAATATGCAGGTTTCTATTAACAGGAATCCTTGACAGGCAGCCAGCATCACAAAGGGTAACAGACCAACTAAACAAATTTAAAGGGCCAAGGCAGAATGAGAAATGGATTTAGACACATTGGACTGGGCTGTTCCTTATCAGTAAGCGGCAGGCTCCATTTTTGGACACCCCCCCCCGCCACCCCAAACTCCCGCCCCACCATAGTAGCATTTTCCCAAGCACTGGTGGGAATCCTGATGGGCGGGGTCCACTGAGAGAACTTACGAGCTGATTCTGGGGTCAGTCAGACGGGCACGAAGCACCTACGCATTCTGCTATGACAACAGTCGGTGGCAGAGAATTAAACCACCTTCTGCATACAAACAAAAATTTGTAACATCCCCTTTAAACAAAAGGAACATCAGAACAGGAGGAGGCCATTCAGCCCCTCGAGCCTGTTCCGCCATACAATCAGATCACGGCTGATCTGTATGTTAACTCTATTTACCCGCCTTGGTTCCAAAGCCCTCAATACCCTTGCCTAACAAAAATCTATCAATCTCAGTTTTGAAATTTTCAATTGACCTCCAGCATCAACAGCTTTTTGGGGGAGAGTGTTCCAGATTTCCACTACCCTTTGTGTGAAGAAGTGCTTCCTGACATCACCCCTGAATTACCTCTCTCTAATTTTAAGGTTATTCTCCCCTTGTTCTGGGCTCCCCCACCAGAGGAAATAGTTTCTCTCTATCTACCCTATCAACTCCTCTAATCATCTTAAACACCTCAATCAGTTCACCCCTTTAATTTGCTATACCCAAGGGAATAGAGACCTAGTCTATGCAACCTGTCCTCATAATTTAACCCTTTTATCTCAATCTACCCTATTATAACCCTTCATAATCTTGAAGACACCTTAACATTCTCAACTCCAGTGAAACAAAGCCTTAAGTTCTCGGCCAGGGCGTTCCTCACTTCCGGAGCTGTGGGAGATGAGCTTTGTGCCCACTCAGCTGTCCCACCACTGACCCAACAAATTTCACAGGCTGGTGAAAATGTGGCTGTCAGGATAGAATAGTGTTGCTGGTGCGTGAAAGATGGCACAGAGTGAGGAATTGAGAGGCGAGGACAGGTGCAGAGTGTGGCAGTAGCAGAAGTCAGTTCAGTGAAGTGTGTGGATGTGATTTGGAGGAGAGTGATGGGAAGCGGGAGAGGTTAGGCTTGTGAGTGCTGGGGCTACAAGTAGTGCAGGGCTGAGCAGAAAGTAAGCAGCAGCTCTGGTCAGATCATTGAATTTTTTTCTGGCCTTGCAGCCAGGTCCTGGCGCTATGATCCTCGCTTTCGCCTGCTCTGCCACCCTTGCCCACTGTTGTTGGGCAGATTGCTTTGGAGCCCTTCTCCTATCAGCTGGAAAAAGCAGATCACCCCCTCCACCGACACCTCCGGAGCAGCTTCTGAAAGTCGGAACGGCCTTTCCTTTACCAGCTCTGCCAGCCATTTCCTGATGTTCAACTCCAATTCAGGCTGAGATACTAAATGAGTACTCTGCATCTGTCTTTACCAAGGAAGAAGATGCTGCCAAAGCCATAGTGAAAGAGGACGTCGTTGAGATACTGGATGGGATTAAAAATTGATAAAGAGGAAGTACTAGAAAGGCTGGCTGTACTTAAAGTAGATAAGTCACCAGCACCAGATTAGCGCCACTCAGCCAGTAGCTTCCTGAAAATGGTATCTCGCCCTTAGCCTGCCCATGGGTTTCATGAAGTTTCTGCATTTGCACATTAAAATTGGCAGAAAATGATAAGTCTAGTAATTAACAGCGTAAATACCCTGTTAATGTCTGCTATGCCACCTCTCTTGCCCAGAAAGTGAACAATTAAAAATGTGAAGTCTCATTCCTTCAGGTAGTGAATTGTTGTTGGAGATTTTAAAAATGTCACATTTAAAAATTTTTTCCTACTTTTTCTTTCTGTATTTGAGCTGAAAGAAAGAAAGACTTGCATTTATATAGCGTCTTTCATGACCACCGGATGTCTCAAAGCACTTTACAACCAATGAAGTAATTTTTGAAGTGTTGTCACTGTTGTAGTGTGGGAAACGCGGCAGCCAATTTGCACACAGCAAGCTCCCACAAACAGCAATGTGATAATGACCAGATAATCTGTTTTTGTTATGTTGATTGAGGGATAAATATTGGCCAGGACACCGGAGATATCTCACCTGCTCTTCTTCAAATAGTGCCATGGGATCTTTTACATCCACCTGAGAGAGCAAGACAGGGCCTCGGTTTAATGTCTTATCTGAAAGACAGCACCTCCGACAGTGCAGCACTCCCTCAGCACTGCACTGGAATGTCATCCTAGATTTATGTGCTCAACTCCCTGGAGTGGGACTTAAACCCATGACCTTCTAACTCAGAAGCAAGTGTGCTACCCACTGAGCCACAGCTGAAGGGTGCAAGAACAAGTCTAACTAACAGGACTCGCCGGCTCCAGCAAAATTCTGGCCCATTATAACTTTAAGTCAAACTTAGTTGGGTTTTAGTAAACTAATATTAATATAGAACAGAATTTTATTAACGCAGCATATTACTCTAATAACACAAAGTACAGTTTGTGCAGTTAAATAGGAATGAATATTATATACAAAAGCAAAATACAGCCGATGCTGGAAATCGGAAATAAAAACAGAAAATGCTGGAAATACTCAGCAGGTCAGGCAGCATCTGTGGAGAGAGAGAGAGAGAGCGAGAGAGAGAGAGTTAATGTTTCAGGTTTGTGACCGGAGTTCTGACATGCTGCCTGACCTGCTGAGTACTACCAGCATTTTCTATGAATATTATATAGCAGTTTGGAACATTCCAGAAGCATGCCCACGTATCTGGTTAGCACAAGGTCTGTGAACACTGTTGAGGTCAGCATCTGTGGTGCAGTGGGTGAAAAGCAGCTATCTGCTTAAGCAAACACGTGTGCAGAAATGGAATGAAGACTTGGTTGGGGGGCTAACTTCGGCCCCTAAGAGGGCGCTAACGGAGTGCAAATCAACTAGCGCCTGGGCGCGGCGCTGCTAACGCCTCCCGCGAAATTCAGCGGGAGGTTAGTGGCTGCGCTAACCGTTAGCGCCGCTGGCGATGACGTCATTGCCGTGCGCAGCACCCCGCTTGCGCCCCGGCTGTAATATTGGGTGGTGCCCCCCGACTTACCGCCGGACACTATGTCTGCCGGGGTCAGGGGGGCCTACCTGCGGCCGGGGCGGTGCTAGTTAAAGGGAAGGTGGCGGGCGGCCATTTTTGTAGCTGCCCCCGTTGCTGTCCCCGGCCCCCGTGAAGCCCCCAGGCTGCTCTCCATGAGCCCGGCACCCCTCTTGAGTGCCAGGCTCGTTTGCCGGCACTCCCAATCCCTGGTGGCCCAGCTGGGCGCTGGGATGCGCTGCGCCAGGCCCCTCCCCTTTAATAAGGGAAGGAAGGCCTGCAGTACTGCGGCGCCCCAAGAGGGACGCGGGGCGCTTCCAGTAGAGCCCCTCCTGCCTCTCGGGGCACTACCTGGGAAAATCGGCAGCGCGGGCGCTAATCGAAGGTAGTGCCCCAAAGGGGGTGCTACCCAATTTTTATCCCCTTGGTGTCGCTATGTACTGATCCTTTTTGTTGATGAAGCCACAAAATGTCCCGTTTGGTTGTAATTAATTTTCATTCAAACACTTTTTACACAACAGCACATATTGGAGTGTTTATGCAACGCTACAAGATGAGTGTTAGTGATTGTAGATTAGGCTTCAACACTTCTATTCCCATAAACATTAACGTAGCAATTAGGTATGGCAATTACAAATTAAATCAGGGTTTGTGATTCATTGGCGTGTTTATGGATTTAGTTCAAACCAAAGGTTATATTTTTACCACGTAAATAGTGAGGTCAATCCTACAGCACCTCAGCAAAACCCATTGCTCCTTCACTCACTCTGCCTGTTTAATATTTTCCCAGTGTCAGCGGTTTTCGCATCCAGCAAAATTAGCACTCTTCTCGTGTTGATGTCACGAGAGCAATCTTCCTGTGATTTGCCCTGGAGAAAGCACCAGGAGTCGTTGGCGTTGATCCTTGTGACTGTTTCTGGCCGGGTGTCCTTGCCGCCTGCGCTAGGTTAACACTTTCAGCGGTGGGATCCTGGCAGCTTTACACAGAATGTACAGCCCAGGAACAGGCCATTCGGCCCAACTGGTCTATGACGGTGTCTGTACTTCACACCAGCCTCCTCCCACCCAGCTTCATCCAACCCTATCAGACCAACCTTCTAGTCCTTTCTCCCTCGAGTATTTATCTAGCGTCCCCTTACTTCCAGCAGGTAAATAACCTGGGCGATTTAAACTGCCCACCTGCCTGTTTTCCACCTAGTAAAATTGCCCCCATGAAGTCAGACCATAGCAACCAGCACAACACAGCAGTTGGACCAGTGTCACCTCTCTCTGAAGGAACTTGGTGGCCAGAGTTTCAAAAGGTGAATACATAAAATGGCACAACAATGGCTCCGATAAACTGGCCAGCACGTTTTTTTTGTCCTATGGAGGAAGGTCATTCGATCGGTGTTCCCTGTGAAAAACCTTGGCACGTACGAGGGTGGCCTGGGGCACTGAGTGGCCAAATAATCCAAACCGCAAGGAATTCCTCGCAGCAGGTTCACAGTGGGCAGCGAGATACTCAGCAATAATAGCACCACAAGGGATGAAAGGGTCAGTCAGTAAAGCGTCAAATCTTCTGTCGACCAGCTCCTGCATCAGCTCTGTGTTGTACAGCAGACTCTCACAGGTAGTCAGAAAGAACTGCCTAAGAATACTTGTCTTTTCAAAAACAGCACTGATTCTTTGGAAGAAAGACATGTTGGTGAAGACCGTTGGTTTGATGCTGTCCATCTCTTCCTTGCTGTAAGGCACTGGGAACATCTTTGTTGTGTAGTAGGGGGATGGGCCCATGTTCATGTTCACCTCAGGCACAACAACAACCACATTGTGACCTCTTTTCCCAAGTTCGTCCATCAGAGTTTTCAGATTTAACCAATGACTTCCATCCACAGGCACCACGAGAAGGTCCCCGCTTTCAGACACTCTCCAAAAAGACATTAAAAAAGATTTAGCAGGCGTCCCACTGCAGGCACACGGTGAAAGGTGAGTGCCATGTTACAAAACAAATTTCCCCATCAGCACATTGACAGGATCAGCGGTTTCTTCCAGCTGCCTCAGATCCAAATCTCACTGAACTCACTTAATTGTTCAACCAATGCAAGATATTTCTGTGCACCTTCAATGGATAGAAAACTGCAGACAAACTAAACTTATTTTATACAAACAACAGCTTGTATTTATATAGCGCCTTTAATGTCGTAAAACGTGCCACGGCGCTTCACAAGAGCGATATCAGACAAATCTTGGCACCTGGCCACGTAAGGAGATATTAGGACAGGTCAAAGAGGTAGGTTTTATGGTGTGCCTTAAAGGAGGAGAGAGGGATTGTAGAGGCAGAGAGGTTCAGGGAGGGAATTCCAGAGCTTAGAGCCCAGACAGCTGAAGGCACGGCCGCCAATGGTGGGGCAAGAAAATTAGGGATGAGCAAGAGGACAGAATTAGGTGAATGCAAAGTTCTGGGAGGGTTGTAGGGCTGGGGGAGGTTACAGAGATAGGGAGGGGCGAGGCCATGGAGGGAGTTGAACACAAGGATGAGAATTTGAAATGCCAATGTAGGTCAGAGATGGGTGACTGGGGCTTGGTGCGAGTTAGGATATGGATAGCAGAGTTTTGGATGAGCTCAGGTTTATGGAGAGTGGAAGATGGGAGGCAATGTTCTACCTAATTTCACGGCCCATTCACAGTTTCGCGATTGTGCAAAATTTAACATTGGAAAAGCCAGTCCTGGGCTGTGCGGAACCGGCAGAGAGCTGCGCGGCTTAGAGGGAACGTTGATGGGAGGCCAGCCAGGAGATCAATGGAATAGTCGAGTCTGGAGATAACAAAAGCACAGATAAAGGTAATAGAGGAGTAGATAGTTCTCAAGATAAAGGTTGACAACAAATGTGACCTTGGCATTCATCTTATTTGTTGCCACAATTAAATACTTTAACGTAAGAGTTAATGGGCAGGATTTTAACTTGGAGGCAGGTAGGGAGCGAGGACTTCGGATTACAGTTGGGAAACCCGGGAGAACGGGTTTCCCTCAGGGCCTGCCGAGTTTAACGGCAGGGCCTGATTAACATTCTTTTCTCTGTTGCCCCCTCCCGCAGCCAGCATGATTGAGAGGCTGGCTGGCTGGCTGTCTGTCAGGCGGGTAGGCCTGTGGCACTAGGCTGCAGCCGGGGAGCAGAGAGAAGGGAGGGAGGGATCAGAGGCCGGGATGAGGGGAGGAGTCGGAGATCCGGGGGGGGGGGGGTGCAAGGGGGGGTGGGGTCAGAAGCCCGGGATCGGAAGGCCAGAATCGATGGGCCAGAGGGGGAGGGGCGGTCGAAGATTTTGCGGGGGGAGGGGTCGGAGGCCACGTGAGAGGAGGTCAGGGGGAAATCAGAAGGGTTGCCGGGGGGGAGGTGGGGGGGGGGGGGGTCCGATCGTGAGGGTTTGGTGAGGCAGGGATCCTGGATCCAGCAGCTAAGCGGAAAGGCACTTACCTCCCGGATCCAGCAGTCCTCGCCTTCCTTTAGCTGCCGGGTTCCCCGAGGCCTGGGAAACACGGCCGCCCAGAGTTACATTTAAAATGGAGATTCAAACTGAGGCACGCAGCCTCATTATAATATTTAAAGTGCCAACCTGCCTCCTGTGAGCAGGATGGCAGCCGAGGTCCCTCCACCCCCCACAACCATCCCACCTCTGCTAAAACCCGAAGTGGGTGGGTTGGAGGCGGAATTCAGATTTCTACCACTTTAACGTCCCACCCGACCCAAACCTGCCCGTTTTTGGGGTTAAAATTCCCCCCAATGATTCCAGGTGATCTCTCAGTCAAAACATCCACTATTAAATGCTCGAAAGCACTGACTCATTTTGGGTGTAGGAACAGAGGAACAGGAGGAGACCATTCAGCCCCTCGAGCCTGTTCCACTGTTCAAATAGATCATGGTTGATCTGTATCTGAACTCCGTCTACCCGGCTTGGTTTCATAACCCTTAATACCCTTACCTGAAAAAAAATCTATTAATCTCAGTCGCCCCGCCCCAAACAGCTTTTTGGGGGAGAGAGCGTTCCAGATTTCCACTACCCTTTGTGTGAAGAAGTGCTTCCTGACAGCACCCCTGAACAGCCTAGCTCTAATTTTAAGGTTATGCCCCCTTGTTCTGGACTCTCCCACCAGAGGAAATAGTTTCTCTCTCTCTACCCTATCAAATCCTTTACTCATCTTAAACACCTCGATCAGATCACCCCTTAATCTTCTATTCTCAAGTGAATACGAGCCTAGTCTATATAACCTATCCTCATAATTTAACCCTTCTGGTGAATTCTGGTGAATCAGCGCTGCACTCCCTCCAAGGCCATTAAATCCTTCCTGGGTGCGGTGCCCAGAACTGACCGCAGTGCTCCAGATGGGGTCTAATCAGAGCTTTATACAACTGTAACATAACTTCCACCCCATTGTGTTCCAGCCCTCTTGAGATAAGAGGCAACATTCCATTCACCTTTATCATTATTTTGTACCAGTCCACTAGCCTTTAGTGATTTCTGTACATGGACCCCTAAATCTCTCTGCTCATCCACAGTTCCGAGCTTTTCGCTATCTAGAAAATAGGTGTGGTTCCATGAGCACGATGGCAATCCTCCAGTGCTTCATCTGTATGGCCAGTCCTCATGTGGCAGGCCAGTGAGTACTACTGGGCTATTTGACCATGGGAAGGGGGCGGGGGTGTTACAGCTGAATTTGTCCTCACCTTACATCTTACACGAGTCACTATATACAAATAAAATGTACTTGTAGACCTCCTGTGACAATGCCCGCAGATCAAAATTTTTAAAAACAAATACATTAATACAATAAGTAGGTCAGCACTGCAGCGTCCCTGCAAATAGGTGCACCCAAGTCTTCGGCCACAGCTGAAGGCTACTATCCCTGCACCTGTGTAAACCTTATGCTGCACGTTATCTGCAGGTGTTTTCGAGCAGATGGTCTAGCTTGGTATCTGCCCCTCTGCTGACCCAGACCCTGAGTGTCAGCCGTGGCTCACTGTGTAGCACTCTTGCCTCCAGGTTAGAAGGTCGTGGGTTCAAGTCTTACTCCAGGAACTTGAGCACAAAACCTAGGTTGACGCTCCAGTGCAATACTGAGGGAGTGATGACATATCGCAGTTGCCGTCTTTCAAATGCGACGTTAAACCCAGGCTCCGTCTGTCCTCTCAGGTGGATGTAAAAGATCCCATGGCACTATTTCAAGGAAGAACAGGGGAGATCTCCCTGGTGTCCTGGCCAATATTTATCCCTCAACCAACATCATTAAAACAGATTATCTGGTCAGTATCACATTATTGTGTGTGGGAGCTTGCTGTGTGAAATTTGGCTGCCCTGCTTCCTACATTACAACAGTGACTACACTTCAGAAGTACTTCAATGGCTGTAATGCACTTTGGGACATTCTGAGATCATGAAAGGCACTATATAACTTTTCTTACTTTCTTTTCTTCCTTCCTTTCTATAGAAACTTGGCCCAACTGGTCTATGCTAGTGTTTATACTCCACAGGAGACTCCTCCTGCTTTACCTCTTCCCAACCTGCCCCCATATCCTTCTATTCCCTTCGCCCTCATGTATGAGTGTTATTGAGGCCTCACCGATCCAGGCGAGTGGCGAGCATTCCTGACTTGAGCCTTGAAAAACGGTGGAGAGGTTTTGAGGATCTTGAGATGAACTATCTGTTGCAGAGTACCCAGCCTTTGCCCTGCTATTGAAGCCACAATGTCAATATGGCTAGTCCAGTTAAGCTTCTTGGTGAGTCCCAAGAATACTGTTGCAATCAACAGTGAACAGCTCCAGTGATCTTACGACAGAGGGTAGGTCATTGATGAAGCAGCTGAAGATGATTAAGCTAAGGACACTTTCCTGACGGCCTCCTGCAGCGATGTCCACAGGCTGCGGTGCTTGATTGGGCTCTAACCACCATGACCATTTTCCTTTGTGTAGAATTTGACTCCAGCCATTGGAGGATTGACCACAATTTTCCCAGAGCTTTTTGGTGCCATATTACTGAGGGCGGCTACTCTCGCCTCTCCCCTGGTATTCAGCTCTTACATCAGAGTCTGGATCACCGCTATGACGAGGTCAGAGTTAAGTGCCTCTAGCGGAACCTGAACTAAGCGTCAGTGAGCAGGTGATTGGTAAGTAGGTGTTGTTTGATAGCACTATTGTTGACTACTTCCATCATTTTACTGGCAATTGGGAGGAGCTTGACGGGGCAGCAATTAGCTGGGGTTAGATTTATCATTGTGAATACAACATACCTGAGCAATCTTCAGGTCGATACCAGTGGCATAGCGATGCTGGAATTTGAATAGGGGATTGTGGGTGCTCTGCTCGGAGTAAATCTGTTGTTAGCTGTCACTGTATTCAGTTTTCCAAAGCAGTTTCAACTGCCATTTTTATTTCTGACCCAGATGAATATGCCTTACATAACATTTATCAAATGACAAACCCTTGTTTTCCCCTTCAAATTAAGAAAGTTAATTTTACTTCTATGATATTCCATATTCCTACACTACTGTTTCTTTCCACAGGCCTGTCTGTTTCGAGGACCTCGACACTTCTCCCTTTTAATCTTTGTTTTTGACTTTTTTTACATTGTGGTTTTTATTTCTCCATACAGATTTCCCACTCTTTTGGCACGCAGTTCAAATTCAGCCACAATCACACACACTGGAACCTCCTCATCTTTTGCACATGCTCATTTGTCCAGTCCTGTTGGTTCAAACTTCGATCAGTACCACAGGAGATGGACTAAATGATGAAGATATCATTATCTCTTGTGTGACTTACATACAAAATAAATGTAAAATATATTAAAAATGTCTTTGAGGGTGTACTGTAGGGGCAGTAAGAGAAAGCATCATAGTGTCTGGTGCGCTTCATTGCCATATGCAGTTAGGAAATCTGCACAGAACCAAATCTCATGAAAGTCAAACACATCAAGAATCTGAGAATGAGAATTTGCAGAACCTGCTCATTTTCAGACAAAAATCAGTAAAACTAAAAATAAAGATCCTTGTTCGTTAGACAGAGATATGGTGTTTTAATCGACACACTGCTGACCCACATTCCTATTTCAGTGTTTGCACTGTCTTGCAAACTATGTGGTGGTGAATATTAACAACCATAAAAATGCTCAAAATCCTTTCATTCATCCTCATGGGATTTAGGTTCAAACTGAAATCAGAAACTCATTTACTGAACATTCAGAATCCAACTCACCTGCAGAGTGCTAAGAACAAAGAGAATCCAAATGCACAAAGTGATACAAGCAACATTGATTGTCCTCTCCCCCCGCTACCATTCATGGACTGGGAGGAATAAGCAGAGTTTGTTTTACTTGGATTAAGTTATCCTTTAACCAGTTACAGAGACAAGGCTACTCTTCAAATAGTCAGAGATGGGAATGATTAATGTCCACTTTAATCTGATTTTCTCTTCATCTGATTCCTCGATCCACACAAACATCTCTTGCAGCAAAACGAGCAACACTTAAACATTAAGCACATGGAGGCCACCACAGAGACTAGAAGCATACCAATGACATCCAGACAGTGGTACTGGATCCAGTTAAGATCATGAGCTGTGGGGCGTAAATGCTCTGCCCCTCTGTGCTTCATCACAAATTCCACCCAATGGACAGAGAGTTCCACTGGTTCAACTAAACGATCCTTGTGCAGTGAAGACAGCTTTAGCATGGTTTCTTTGTATCTACGACAGAAGAGGAAAGTAAAAATTAGTTTCAAATTGATAGGAACAGTGTTAGGGGATAGAAGCAGTGTACATTAGGTGCAGAAGAGATACAACGGGCAGCTGCCGTAAAGCTGTCCTCGAGAACCATGTCATGCATTTAATCTCAAAATGGATCATGAGCCAAAGCTAGAGGTCTCTCTGTAAATCACCATGGCAAAACAGTGCTGAATGGACCATAATTAGGAGAATAATATAAGAGGATGAGAACGTCGTAGGAGATTATCAAGATTTACACTGATGCAGAGATACTGGGAGATAACTTATTTAAAAAAAGCACTACTGCATATCAGAACCGGGTATCTATCAGGGAGCCGGGAGATTGATACTCCACTATAAATTGCGTGTGGGTATGGTGCCTCTCTGAAGCTCAGAGATTCACATCTAAAACCACTCAAACTCAGGATAGGCGGGAAAGGAACTTGGGCCTAGCTTTTAACACATATTTTATTTCATAGAAATGGATAGAGAAATCTGCTGCAAACTTTCTTTCGGGTTGCGCGCAACGATATCTGATTTACTCCACTACATTCAAAAAGCTTCCTTTAAATTCAAAGCAGCTATCATCAATCTGTTTGATTCCATCGTTGTCATTTAAAAAAATCAAATCAGTGAGTCCCTTGTTACAGAACCATTTTTATGTGTCAGCCTTGGCTCAGTGGGTAGCACTCTCACCTCTGAGTCAAAAGGTTGCGGGTTCAAGACCCAGGAAGAGATTTGAGAACATAATCTAGGCTGACATCCCAGTGCAATACTGAGCGAGTGCTGCATTTTTGGAGGTGTTATCTTTCGGGTGAGACGTTAAACCGAGGCCCCGTCTGCCCTCTCATGTGGACGTAAAAGATCCATGACACTATTCGAATAAGAGCAGGGACCAATATTTATCCCTCTTCCAACATCACTAAAAATAATCATGATCTGGTCATTATCACATTGCTGTTTGTGGGACCTTGCTGTGCGCAAATTGGCTGCTGAGTTTCCTACATTACAACAGTGACTACACTTCAAAAGTACTTCATTGGCTGTAAGACGCTTTGGGACGTCCTAAGGTCATGAAAGGTGCTATATAAATGCAAGTACAAAAGCAAAATGCTGCAGATCTGAAATAAAAACAGAAAATGCTGGAAACATTCAGCAGGTCAGGTAGCACCTGCGGAGAGAGAAACAGAGTTAACGTTTCAGGTCTGAGGAAAAGGTTATTAACGGGAATGGGGGAAAAAGGGTGCTACTGAAAAATTAAAAACAGCTGAAGCAGTTTATGGGGCCAGGTATGATCAGAAGACTTTCAGGTCTGATGAAAGGTCATCGGCCTGAAACGTTAACTCTGTTTCTTTCTCCACAGATGCTGCCTGACCTGCTGAGTATTTCCAGCATTTTCTGTTTGTATTACATAAATGCAAGTCTTTCTTTCTGAAGGTAAGATTGGAATCATTCATTTTACTGACCTGGTATCGTTGATAACTGTATTTAATGCATTAACTAGATCATGGGAGCTCATACGTTCTACCTCCAGGTCGATACCAGCACCACGAGCTACCATGTGTTCTACATTATCTCCTTGATCTCCAAATAATGGTAACATGACAGATGGTACACCACTGCAGATGGCCTCATAGATTCCATTGGTCCCTCCATGGGTGATGAAGGCTCTTGTTTTGGGATGTCCTGGTTCACAGAAGAGTGAAACAAAGAAAGTAAACATTACTGAGACTCAATGAAAGCTTGACTACGCAGTTATTTTCAATAATTAATGGAACCTGCTGCAGAAAGGAGCTAGGTAGTGAAAACAGTGAGGTGATTCAACCAGCATCTCATAGATTTAGAATAAATTAGAAATCTTACAGACGGCCTAAAACAGGCAGCTAATAATTTTGTTTTCCCAGTCAACAGCCTCACTAATTCAAGGGAGAGGGTAGATTCCCTAACCCATTCATTGCAGCAAGAACAGAATGGACATTCATCACTCCAAAGTAAAGCCAGGATGTACAGACTACATACCTCATCACTTGCAGGTGAACGCCAGACTAAGATTGAGTGTGGCCACAGTGTGAACCACTCTGAATTCATGAGCATCTTTAGAAATTGGGCTTTAGGTTAAAACCAGCTTTTTAAGCTGTTGGCGAGCTAACCTTTCAAATCAGAAGGTTGTGGGCTCAAGACCCACTCCATAGACTGGAGCGCAAAATCTGGGCTGACACTCCAGTGTAGTACCTGAGGGAGCGTCTTTCAGATGAGACATTAAACCGAGGCCCTATCTGCCCGCTCAGGTGGATGTAAAAGATCCCAGGGCACTATTTTTGATGAAGAGCAGGGGAGTTCTCCCCGGTGTCCTACCCAATATTTATCCCTCAACCAACAACACCAAAAACAGATTATCTGGCCATTACCACATTGCTGGTTGTGGGACCTTGCTGTGCACAAATTGGCTGCCACGTTTCCTACATTACAAGAGTGACTACACTTCAAAAGTACTTCATTGGTTGTAAAGCACTTTGAGACATCCTGAGGTCACGGAAGGTGCTGTATAAATACAAGTTCTTTCTTTAACCCCTAAGTTGGTATCATTAGCAAACTCCAATATCGTTCCTCTTGTGCCGATGCCTAAATCATTTAATATCAATGGAAAACAAGAGAGATCACAGCACCAATTCCTGGAGCAGACCAGGACTCCCATTCGCCAGTCTGAAAACATTAATTGAACCAAGCTCACTGTCCATTAGACAACCATTTTTGGTAAGTCCAGATAAATGATGGATTAGCATCTTACCTAGCAGATCGTTCTGTGGTAGCCATTTTACTAGTTTTGTGTTTGGCGCCAGTGTAGTAGGAGTCTTTCCAGTATATCTCCACAGCACCTTTAACAAAAGAGACAACAGTGCTGAGTTACCAGAAATGGAGAGAAAAAAGTGAGGCAGAAAAAGAGAAAGCGTGAATTAGAAAAGGAACAAGAAAAAGTGAACAGATAACTAAATTAAATGGTACAATTTTAAAGGGGGTACAGGAAGAGAGAGACCTGGGGGGTTTTCATACAGAAATCTTTGAAAGTGACAGGACAAGTTGATAAGGCTGTTAAAAAGGCATTCTTGGCTTCATAAATAGAGACATAGGCCGCGATTTTCTCAGCGGTGTCAGGATGGGGGCGGGTCAGCTGGTTTCCGGGTTCCAGTCACGCCCCCAGTTGCCTCCGCTCTACAGACGTGATTTTCCCATGATTGGCCTTGTTAAGCCTGCCTTACCGGCCAATTAACAGGAAGCGGGTCTGATGACATCATTTGATGACGCGTCATCTGCCGGTTTCCTTAAAGGGACAAGGCACAATTTTATTTTGACAGTTCATTTTTCAGTGTTTGACAGCACTGAGGTGCTGAAAACACTGACAATCACTGCACAAAGGTGAACTCTTGCACCCAGGCTCTCCAATGACTCACCCCATATGATATGGAGGGAGTCACAGTATGCAGGGAGGTTCTCTTCCCTTCCAAGGGCAGAATGGACCTCCCCAGTACACCAGCTTACCTTACATAGAAACATCGAAACATAGAAGATAAGAGCAGGAGTAGGCCATTCGGCCCCTCGAGCCTGCTCCGCCATTCAATGCGATCATGGCTGAACATCCAAATTCAGTACCCTGTCCCTGCTTTCTCCCCCTATCCCTTGATCCTCTTCGCCTTAAGAAATATATCGAACTCCTTCTTGAATATATTTAATGAATTGGCCTCAACTGCCTTCTGTGGTAGAGAATTCCACAGGTTCACCACTCTCTGGGTGAAGAAATTCCTCCTCATCTCAGTCCTAAATGGCTTACCCCTTATCCTTAGACTGTGACCCCTGGTTCTGGACTCCCCCGCCATCGGGAACAGCCTTCCTGCATCTAGTCTGTCTAGTCCTGTTAGAATTTTATAAGTTTCAATGAGATCCCCTCTCATTCTTCTAAACTCTAGCGAATACAAGCCTAATTGACCCAATCTCTCTCATACATCATTCCTGCCATCCCAGGTATCAGTCTGGTGAATCTTCGCTGCACTGCCTCCATGGCCAGAACATCCTTCCTCAGATAAGGCGACCAAAACTGCACACAATGCTCAAGGTGTGGTCTCACCAAGGCCTGTACAACTGCAGCAAGACATCCTTGCTCCTGTACTTGAATCCTCTCGCTATGAAAGCCAACATATCATTTGCCTTCTTAACTGCCTGCTGCACCTTCATGCTTACCTTCAGCGACTGGTTCACAAGGACACCCAGGTCTCGTTGCACTTCCCCTTCTCCCAATCTATTGCCATTCAGATAATAATCTGCCTTCCTGTTTTTGCCACCAAAGTGGATAACCTCGCATTTATCCACATTATACTGCATCTGCCCAATCACCCAACCTGTCCAAATCATACTGGAGTTTCTCTGTATCCTTCTCACAGCACACACGCCCACCCAGCTTTGTGTCGTCTGCAAACTTGGAGATATTATATCTTGTTCCCTCGTCTAGATCATTAATATATATTGTGAATAACTGGGGTCCTAGCACCGATCCCTGCGGTACCCCACTAGTCACTGCCTGCCACTCGGAAAAAGACCCGTTTATTCCAACTCTTTGCTTCCTGTCTGCCAACCAGTTTTCTATCCAAGTCAGTACCTTACCCCCAATCCCATGTGCTTTAACTTTGCACGCTAATCTCTTATGCGGGACCTTATCGAAAGCCTTCTGAAAGTCCAAATACACCACATCCACTGGTTCTCCCTTATCTATTCTACCAGTTACATCCTCAAAAAATTCCAGTAGATTAGTCAAGCATGATTTACCTTTTGTAAATCCATGTTGACTTTGTCCAATCCTGTCACTGTTTTCCAAGTGCTCTGCTATTGCATCTTTTATAATGGCCTCTAGCATTTTCCCCACTACCGATGTCAGGCTTACCGGTCTATAATTCCTCGTTTTCTCTCTACCACCTTTTTTAAATAGTGTGGTTACATTAGCTACCCTCCAATCCATGGGAACTGTTCCAGAGTCCATAGAATTTTGGAAGATGACCAGCAATGCATCTACTATTTCTAGGGCCACTTCCTTAAGTACCCTAGGATGTAGATTATCAGGCCCTGGGGATTTATCGGCCTTCAATCCCGTCAATTTCCTTAATACCATTTCCCTACAAATACTGATTTCATTCAGTTCCTCACTCTCATTAGACCCTATGTTCCCCGACATCTCTGGGAGTTTATTTGTGTCCTCCTTTGTGAAGACAGAACCAAAGTATGTATTTAATTAGTCTGCCATTTCTTTGTTCCCCATTATAAATTCCCCTGATTCTGACTGCAAGGGACCTACGCTTGACTTCACCAATCTTTTTCTCTTCACATATCTATAGAAGCTTTTACAGCAGTTTTTATGTTCCCTGCAAGCTTACTCTCATATTCTATTTTCCCCCTCTTAATTAATCCCTTTGTCCTCCTTTGCTGAATCCTAATCTGCTCCCAATCCTCAGGTGTGCTGCTTTTTCTGGCCAATTTATATGTCCTCTCCTTGGATCTTATCCTATCCCTAATTTCCCTTGTTAGCCACGATTGAGTCACCTTTTTTGTTTTATTTTTATGCCAAACAGGGATGAACAAATTCTGAAGTTCATCCATGTGATCTTTAAATGTTTGCCATTGCCTATCCACCATCAACCCTTTAAGTAACATTCCCCAATCCGTCCTAGCCAACTCGCGCCTCATACCATCGTAGTTTCCTTTATTTAAATTCAGTACCCTAGTATCTGAGTCAACTACTACTTCACTCTCCATCTTAATAAAGAATTCTATCATATTATGATCTCTCCTCCCCAAGGGGCCTCACACAACAAGATTGCTAATTAATCCTTTCTCATTACATAATACCCAGTCTAAGATGGCCCGATCTCTAGTTGGTTCCTCGACATATTGGTGCAGGAAACCATCCCGTATACACTCTAGGAATTCCTCCTCCACAGTATTGTTACTAATTTGGTTAGCCCAATCTATATGTAGATTAAAGTCACCCATGATAACTGCTGTGCCCTTACTTCACGCATCTCTAATTTTCCATTTAATGCCATCCCCAACCTCAGCATTACTGTTCAGGGGTCTGTATACAACTCCCACTAATGTTTTCTGCCCCTTGGTATTTCTCAGCTCTACCCATACAGATTCCACATCATCAGAGCTAATATCCTTCCTTACTATTGTGTTAATCTCCTCTTTAACCAGCAATGCTACCCCACCTCCTTTTCCTTTTTGCCTGTCCTTACTGAATATTGAATACCCCTGGATGTTGAATTCCCAGCCTTGGTCACCCTGGAGCCATGTCTCCGTAATCCCAATTATATCATATTCGTTTACATCTATTTCCGCAGCTAATTCATCCACCTTATTACGAATGCTCCTCGCATTAAGACACAAAGCCTTCAGGCTTGGTTTTTTTAACACTCTTAGACTTTTTAGAATTATTGTTTACTGTGGCCATGTTTGATTTACACCCTTGATTTCTCTGACTTCCACTTTTGCTTTTCTCCTTTATGTCTTTTGCTTCTATCCTTGCTTCCCTTTCCTCTGTCTCCCTGCACAGGTTCGCAACCCCCTGCCATTTTAGTTTAAACCCTCCCCAACAGAACTAGCAAACACTCCCCCAGGACATCGGTCCCTGTCCTGCCCAGGTGCAAACCATCCAGTTTGTACTGGTCCCACCTCCCCCAGAACCGGTTCCAATGTCCCAGGAATTTGAATCCCTCCCCCTTGCACCATTCTTCTAGCCACGTATTCAGCTGAAATATCCTTCTATTTCTACTCTGACTAGTACGTGGCACTGGTAGCAATCCTGAGATTACTACCTTTGAGGTCCTATTTTTTAATTTACCTCCTAACTCCCTATATTCAGCTTTTAGGACCTCATCCCGTTTTTTACCTATATCGTTGGTACCTATATGCATCACGACAACTGGCTGTTCACCCTCCCCCTCCAGAATGCCCTGCAGCTGCTCCGAGACATCCTTGACCCTTGCACCAGGGAGGCAACATACCATCCTGGAGTCTCGTTTGCGGCCGCAGAAACGCCCATCAATTCCCCTTACGATAGAATCCCCTATCACTATAGCTCTCCCGTTCTTTTTCCTCCCGTCCTGTGCAGCAGAACCACCCATGGTGCCAGAAAGTTGGTTGCTGCTGCCTTCCCCCGATAAGCCATCTCCCTCAACAATATCCAAAGCGGTATATCTGTTTGAGAGGGGGATGGCCACAGGGGACCCCTGCACTACCTGCCTGCACCTACTACTCTGCCTGGCAATCACCCATTCCCTTCCTGCCTGTGCAGCCTTTACCTGTGGTGTGACCAACTCATTAAACGTGATATCCATGACGCCCTCAGCATTGCGAATGCTCCAGTATGTATCCATTCACAGCTCCAGCACCGCAATGCAGTCTGCCAGTAGCTGCAGCTCGATACACTTCCCGCACACATGGTCGTCAGGGACACAGGAAGTGTCCCTGATTTCCCACATAGTGCAGGAGGAGCATGCCACGGGGCCGAGCTGTGCTGTCATGACTTACCTTTTAATTAATTTAAATTAAATCAAATCAATACCACAAATTACACTACAATTAAATGATGTGGGGTGGACAAAAGTGAGAAGTCACACAACACCAGGTTATAGTCCAACAGTTTTATTTGAAATCACAAGCTTTCGGAGCTGCTGCTCCTTCGTCAGGTGAAGTGAAGGAATATGAATCGGCAAAGCATATATAGACAGAGAACAATGCCTGTGCAGCGTACAATGTCAGATGACTACTGTTAATCTTTCTGACTGCCTTTTATCACACCTCGGCAGAGAGACAATCAAATCAGTCAGGAAGGCATTATATCAAAGACATAGCAAAATACAACTAAGACAATGAGGTGGGGTCACAGGGGGTCTAATGTGTCAAATGCTGCAGTCTGTATGGAAAACCATAAACTTTCAACTTTTTACTTTTTTTACTGGAAATCACATCTGTGAACAAGCCAACAATGACTCGAGTCTGGATGACTCTACGTCATGTAGCGTGACATGAAACCAAGATCCCGGTTGAGGCCGTCCTCATGGGTGCAGAACTTGGCTATCAGTTTCTGCTCGATGATTTTGCGTTGTCGTGTGTCTCGAAGACCGCCTTGGAGAACGCTTACCCGCAGATCCGAGGCTGAATGTCCTTGACTGCTGAAGTGTTCCCCGACTGGGAGGTAACAATCCTGCCTGGCGACTGTTGCGCGGTGTCCGTTCATACGTTGTCGCAGTGTCTGCATGGTCTCGCCGATGTACCATGCTGCGGTGCATTCTTTCTTGCAACGTATGAGGTAGACAACGTTGGCCGAGTCACATGAGTATGTACCATGTACCTGGTGGGTAGTGTCCTCACGTGTGATGATGGTATCTGTGTTGATGATCTGGCATGTCTTGCAGAGGTTGCCGTGGCAGGGTTGTGTGGTGTCGTGGTCGCTGTTCTCCTGAAAGCTGGGTAATTTGCTGCGAACGATGGTACTTTTGAGGTTAGGCGGCTGTTTGAAGGCGAGTAGTGGAGGCGTGGGGATGGCCTTAGCGAGGTGTTCATCGTCATCGATGACATGTTGAAGGCTGTGAAGAGCCTCGTTGTCTTAGTTGTATCTTGCTATGTCTTTGATATAATGCCTTCCTGACTGACCTGATTGTCTCTCTGCCGAGGTTTGATAAAAGGCAGTCAGAAAGATTAACTGTAGTCGTCTGATATTGTACGCTGCACAGGCATTGTTCTCTGTCTATATATGCTTTGCCGATTCGTATTCCTTCACTTCTCCTGACGAAGGAGCAGCAGCTCCGAAAGCTTGTGATTTCAAATAAAACTGTTGGACTATAACCTGGTGTTGTGCGACTTCTTACAATTAAATGATATAGTCAAGGGCCCTTGTTTACTAGCACTCCCCGCTACACAACGGAGACCTTAGAAACTATAACCACAAAATTAAGACCTTCTAAACTTTATAAACTATTAACCTTAACTGTCAAACTATAGAGTAGTATAAATACTCACCTGGCCGTACTCACCCAATCAGCTGCTTCCTCTTGCCTGCGTCACTTTTTAAATCGTGACGTGGCTCTGGAACGCCGCCGCCGGTCTGCGAGATTGGTAAGCCTCTGAAAAAAAGCCCGCGAAAGTGAGTTTAAATACTCACTGTACCGTCGCTCTCTCCGCTCCCGACACCGGCCTCTGAAAAAAAAGCCTGCGAAAGTGAGTTTAAATACTCACTGTACCGTCGCTCTCTCCGCTCCCGACACCAACCTCTGCAAAAAAAAGCTCACGAAAGTGAGTTTAAATACTCACTGTACCGTCGCTCTCTCCGCTCCCGACACTGGCCTCTCTATCTACTTTATCACTTCCCCATCTCACTAGCCGCCCCTCACACTCACCCTCATTCTACTGCAAGCATACCAACTAACAACACACAAGGGTGGGCACTTGAGAGGTTTAGCCAATGTCCATGTGAAGTTTCTGGTAATGTGTTGTCATACAGTGAAATCTCTTTTTCAAAAAGTGCCCCTTATTGGACAGATCTGAGCACACATTGAGAAGTGTCTTACTGAGTTCCAGTGATTGTTCAGTCATTACTCCCCCCGCCACCCCGTTATAGTGATGTGTGTGCATGGAATGGCTTGGATGCTTCACGGTGCCGGTGTGGGATGGTGTCAACCTGGCGCATCATGTGGTAGCCAGGGTTTACAGCATCAAGTGAAGAAAGTCTGGCCATGGTGATGCCATTGCTGGCCTCCTGGCCAGCAATTTTGTCAGGGGCTGATGCCCTGTGTCCAGTGCAGCATCAGGAGATGACGGCGAAGGTTGGTGATGTTGGTGTTGGGGATGATTGTGGAAGGATTCGGAGGACCAAGGTCTGATTGTTTCATTGGCTCCGATGTTGCTGGAATAGATGGCAGCTACAGGTGAGATGACAGAAGCGATATGTCACTGGTGAGAGAGGTTCTCCCAATGAGGTGGCACGGGACATACAGTTGGATTTAAAAATTTGTAAGCTAAAGAAATCTGTATATGTATTAAAGATGCAGTAACCAACATTTTCTTTGCTCTGAAATTCACCATGTGCAACATGGCATCCTTGACACCACTTCTGCAGTTGTCATCTTTTCACAAACATCAGACCAGACTCACAACACGCCACACTTACCTGGCGTGTTGTCCGGACGTCGTAAAATCCGACCCAGAAGCTGAAAAATTGAAAAAGACCCTGAAAATTGCTCACAAGTACTTGTTAATAGGCAGTTAATTGCCTTTAATCCGTTTCCTGCCACTAGGTGTCAGGTCCATTCGCAAATCGAGGACCCGACACTTGGGTAGGTTGTTTGGAGGCGGGTTCGGAACCCGCTGTCAATCAAAACGACTTTAACCTCTGACCCACCTCCAAACCCGCCCTCTGAGCACCGGCAAAATCGCAGCCATAGAGTATAAAACAAGAAAGTTATGCTAAACCTTTAAAAAAATCACTGGTTTGTTCTCCTTAAAGCAGAGACAGTTAAGGGGAGATTTAATAGAGGTGTTCAAAATCATGAAGGGTTTTGATAGTAAATAAGGAGAAACTGTTTCCATTGGCAGAAGAGTCAGTAACCGGAGACACAGGTTTAAGGTAATTGGCAAAAGAACCAAAGGTAAGATGAGAAGAATTTTTTTTTTACACAGCGAGTTATGATGATCTGGAATGCACTGCCTGAAAGGGTAATGGAAGCAGATTCAATAACTTTCAAAAGGAAACTGGAAATATACTTGAAGGGGAAAAAATTTCAGGGCTATGAGGAAAGAGCAGGGGGAGTGGGACTAATTGGAGAGCTCTTTCAAAGAACCAGCACAGGCACGATGGGCCAAATGGCCTCCTTCTGTGCTGTAAGATTCTATGGTTCTAAAGTGATTCTTTTATTTCTCTGCGGGTCAGAGAGAAATTTCCGAGAATTCTGTTTTCCCTGAAATGACACGGATTATTTTAACCCATGTTTCTGCCTTTCCTAGGGGATTACATGGCTGGTGGTGGATGGGGAGCATTTTGCGACACAGCTGAATGGGACGGATTCAATAGGCCAGCTGGTCTTTCTGTTCATCTTTTTCGTATGTTCATATGCTGGTCTTAATGAAGGTGCAGGCAATGTTCCTGCTAGTTGTTTTTTGGATGCGGGGCTCCTTTATGAGGCTGTGTGGCCCATTCAAATGATCGCGCATGCGCGGTTTTTCCATTATAAGGCCGTTGAGTGACCTGCGCAGGACCTCCACAGCGGCCGTGCAGCTTTATGAGAACATCGGGTGCAGGCATTTAAATTATTTTATACGGCTGTGTTTAAAACTAAGTAAAACCATCGACAAAAAATCTATTTTTTCACATTTTTACTATAAATTCTAAAACATTTAAAAATTTGATTTTTTGATTTGTTATAGTTTTGTTCCACATTTCAGAATTTTCTGTCCTGTGCTTATACTGCAGTTTGTGAAAGAAAGAAAGTCTTGCATTTCTATAGCGCCTTTCACAACTTCAGGACGTCCCAAATCACTTTACAATCAATGAAGTACTTTTGAAGTGTAGTCACTGGTGTAATGTAGGAAACGCGGCAGCCCATTTGCGCACAGCAAGGTCCCACAAACAGCAATGTGATAATGACCAGATAATCTGTTTTTTAGTGATGTTTGTTGAGGAATAAATATTGGCCAGGACACCAGGGAGAACTCCCTTGCTCTTCTTCGAAATAGTGCCATGGGATCTTTTACATCCCCCTGAGAACTTGGTTTAACTTTTTATCCGAAAGAAGGCATCTCGAATAGTGCAGCAGTCCCTCAGTTCTGCGCGTGCCAGCCCAGATTTTGTGCTCAAATCTCTTCCGTGGAACTTGAACCCACGACATTCAGACTTAGAGGTAGCTGTAAACTAACAGGGCAGTTTAATGAAGTTGTAAAGCATGTTTATAATTTGTCTTGAAAATATATTTCTTACCCTGTATAAATCATTTTTAATAAATAAGTATATATCTCAATGTTTCCACTCACTCACCTTCTGAGGAATTTTCCCCAATGCATCTGCAATACGATTGGATAGCTCAAGGGGCAATTCTGATACCATTGACCCCAGGGAAAAGATCACAACACCATGTTGTCCAGAACTGTTCACAAAATCTTCTAATTCCTGGGACATGCAAAATGGAGCTTTAGTTCACAGCGAAGGTACATTGAAATTCTTGCTTTTTACTTAGTTTCTACTATAATCAAAAGGCAGTTAAAAGCTGAAAAAATTAACAAATGTTTCTAACTTTACAACTATTTGTCCAGTGCTGTTCCTACCTGAGGTAAAGGTTTTCTCTCCTTGCAGTTGATGCCTCCAACTAGGACCATATTTGGCATCAGAGGTCTCGGATACTCAAATATGAAGTCAAACCGCAGCAACCAGATGGAAGCACGACTCAGCAGTTGGACCAGTGTCACCTCTCTCTGAAGGAACTTGGTGGCCAGCTCTTCAAAAGTTGAATATATAAAATGGCACAGCAATGGCTCCGATAAACTGGCCAGCACGTTTTTTGTCCTTTGGAGGAAGGTCATTCGATCGGTGTTCCCTGTGAAAAACCTTGGCACGTACGAGGGTGGCCTGGGGCACTGAGTGGCCAAATAATCCAAACCGCAAGGAATTCCTCGCAGCAGGTTCACAGTGGGCAGCGAGAGATACTCAGCAATAATAGCACCGCAAGGGATGAAAGGGTCAGTCAGTAAAGCGTCAAATCTTCTGTCGACCAGCTCCTGCATCAGCTCTGTGTTGTACAGCAGACTCTCACAGGTAGTCAGAAAGAACTGCCTGACAATACTTGTCTTTTCAAAAACAACACTGATTCTTTGGAAGAAAGACATGTTGGTGAAGACCGTTGGTTTGATGCTGTCCAGCTCTTCCTTGCTGTAAGGCACTGGGAACATCTTTGTTGTGTAGTAGGGGGATGGGCCCATGTTCATGTTCACCTCAGGCACAACAACAACCACATTGTGACCTCTTTTCCCAAGTTCGTCCATCAGAGTTTTCAGGTTTAACCAATGACTTCCATCCACAGGCACCACGAGAAGGTCCCCGCTTTCAGTCACTTTCCACAGAGATGCGAAAAGAAATAGCAGACATCCTATTTGCAGACTGTGAGAGCTGAAAGCCATTTTACAAAGTAAAAAGTAAGCAGAGTGCTCTATACAGAGCTATTTCAACATGTGCTGGCTAAGGTCCAACTTAAACTGGATTAACACAAAGTACACATAGCTGCAAGGAATCATTCTCAGATTCATAGAGTTGCATCATCAGCTTTTAACCATTTGCAGACAATTCAATTTAATTCCCAGGTACAAAACTGCAAAAAAACAATGGTGTTCCCATAGGATTTCTGGGTGTTTTTTTTTAAACTGCTGTTTTTGTGAAATAAGGCGTTAGTATATAGCTCGCAAGATAAAGATCGAGAGAAACAAGAGTGACCTTGTTTCTAGAATGAAACAGAAGGGTTAACGATTAAGCAGGTGATCTCTTAGAAACACATCTACTATTAGATTCAAAGTTAACCCGTTAATGCTTGAAGATACTGAGCCATACTGGGGTGGTTGCAAAAGTGGCGACACCCTCTAGAAGCTTGTTCACTATTTTTAATGTGTTCTTTTTGCATTCACCTTAAAAAATTAACCCATGGACCAGTTGAACCAGGAACACTCCTCGCCACGATGGACGTATCGGCACTCTACACCATAATCCCCCACGATGACGGCATCGCTGCGACAGCCTAAGTACTCAACACCAACAACAGCCAATCTCCAGACGCCATCCTACAACTCATCCGCCTCATCCTTGACCACAATGTCTTCACCTTCGACAACCAGTTTTTTACCCAAACACACGGAACAGCCATGGGGACCAAATTCGCACCCCAATACCTCAACATCTTCATGCACAAGTTCGAGCAAGACTTGTTCGCTGCACAGCACCTCCAACCAACGCTGTACACCAGATACATCGACAACATTTTCTTCCTTTGGACCCACGGCGAAGGATCACTGAAAGGACTACACGATAACATCAACAGGTTCCATCCCACCATCAAACTCACCATGGACTACTCCTCAGAATCGGTTTCATTCTTGGACACACGAATCTCCATCAAAGATGGACACCTCAGCACTTCACTCTACCGCAAGCCCATGGACAACCTCACGATGCTCCACTTCTCCAGCTTCCACCCTAACCACGTTAAAGAAGCCATCCCCTATGGACAAGCCCTGCGAATACACAGGATTTGCTCAGACGAGGAGGAACGCGATGGACACCTATGGATGCTGAAAGATGCCCTCGTAAGAACGGGATATGACGCTCGACTCGTCGATCGACAGTTCCGACGGGCCACAGCGAAAAATCGCATAGACCTCCTCAGAAGGCGAACACGGGACACAACCAACAGAGTACCCTACGTCGTCCAGTACTTCCCCGGAGCGGAGAAACTACGCCATGTTCTTCGTAGCCTTCAACATGTCATCGATGATGACGAACACCTCGCTAAGGCCATCCCCACGCCTCCACTACTCGCCTTCAAGCAGCCGCCTAACCTCAAAAGTACCATCGTTCGCAGCAAATTACCCAGCTGTCAGGAGAACAGCAACCACGACACCACACAACCCTGCCACGGCAACCTCTGCAAGACATGCCAGATCATCAACACAGATACCATCATCACACATAAGGACACTACCCACCAGGTACATGGTACATACTCATGTGACTCGGCCAACGTTGTCTACCTCATACGTTGCAAGAAAGAATGCACCGCAGCATGGTACATCGGCGAGACCATGCAAACACTGAGACAACGTATGAATGGACACCGCGCAACAATCGCCAGGCAGGATTGTTACCTCCCAGTCGGGGAACACTTCAGCAGTCAAGGACATTCAGCCTCGGATCTGCGGGTTAGCGTTCTCCAAGGCGGCCTTCGAGACACACGACAACGCAAAATCATCGAGCAGAAACTGATAGCCAAGTTCCGCATCCATGAGGACAGCCTCAACCGGGATCTTGGTTTCATGTCACGCTACAGGACGTAGAGTCATCCAGACTAGAGTCGTCGTTGTTTTGTTCACAGATGTGATTTCCAGTTTTAAAAAAAAGTAAAAAGCTTAACTGCAGACTGCAGCATTTGACACGTTGGACCCCCTGTGACCCCACCTCATTGTCTTAGCTGTATTCTGCTGTGTCTTTGATGTAATGCCTTCCTGACTGATTGTTCTCTGTCTATATATGCTTTGTATCTGATTTGTATTCCCTCACTTTACCTGACAAAGGAGCAGCGCTCCGAAAGCTCGTAATTTCAAATAAAACTGTTGGACTATAACCTGGTGTTGTGCGACTTCTCATTTAAAAAAAATTAAAACACTGCACCAATTGTGCGATTTCCCTATAGCTTCAGGAATTACATTACTACCCTCTTTATTCTGCCTTCATTCTGTCTCACTGCCTCTACTGAACTACTGGATAAATGATTAAAAACAAACTTTACTAAAAACATGCCTGTAGAGCGCAGCTGATGAAAGAGTAACAGATCTCCCCCTGTGAATTTAATTCAATAAAGTACGGCTGACTTTGTGTAATTTCATGTTTCACCCTGAAGAAGTTGCAGATTAAACTTTGACAAGTAACTTCTTTGTGATCTTTGGAATAGACTGCCATCTACTGCTGAGCATGGCCTCGGCTAAAATATTCAGAACAGAACTGGATCAAGTGTCACATTGCGCAAAAAACAGAGGGACTTATCATGATGGCAGTAAAAAGGCAAAAATGCTTATAATGGTCTTGAAATGGCCTGGATGATAGAGCAAGAAGGATGGGTTGGCTTAAAAGTGGCTGAGGCTAGGTCAATTGAAAATTTCAAAACTATGTGATAGATATTTGTTAGGCAAGGGTATTAAGGGTTATAGAACCAAGACGGTAGATGGAGTAGCGATACAGATCAGCCATGATCTAATTGAATGGCAAAACAGGCTTGAGGGGCTGAATGGTCTACTCCTGTTCCTATGGGATGAATGGACCCCTCTTATTCAGCACTTACTGTTTTACAATTCAGTAGTTGCTGGATAGACTGGTTTGATCTCTGCCCTTCTGTAATTTCAATCATTTATTCAAATCTGCCATGAAATTCACAGTTGTCACTCAAAGAAAGTAAATCTAGCTGAAGTTTTTATTAAAAATGGTACGACAGTGTAGCGTTCCTCTCTGTGATACTCTGGTGCCACACTCTAGCAACACACTTTTTAATAAAAAAATGTCACAAATCTACTATCCCAACTCAGCTGTGGCTATTCAGACTCATGAAAATTTAACAGATTTAAAACTCAATCAAATAATGGATTCAGGAGAAATTTCTTTACTCAGAGAGTGGAACTCGTTACCACATGGAGTAGTTGAGCTGAATAGCACAGATGACTTTAAGGGGAAGCTAGACAAGTGCACGAGGGAGAAAGAAATTTAGTGTATTTTTAGTTACCTTTTGCAGCCTTTTGTTCCATACATTAGTAAGTTTTGTTAGTCTGCCATTTGAGTCAGCACTCTTACCTCTGAGTCATAAGGTTGTGGGTTCAAGTCTCACTTCATAGACTTCAGCACATAATCTGGGCTGACACTCCAGTGCAGTACTGAGGGAGTGTGGCACTGCCAGAAGTGCCGTCTTTCAGATGAGACATTCAGCCACTTCCCCGTCTTCCCTCTCAGGTGGACGTAAAAGATCCCACAGCAGCTATTTCGAAGAAGAGCAGGGGAGTTCTCCCCGGTGTCTTGACCAATATTTATCCCTCAACCAACATCACTAAAAAAAATGATCTGGTCATTATCACATTGCTATTTGTGGGAGCTTGTTGTGCGCAAATTGGCTGCCGCGTTTCCAATATTACAACAGTGACTACGCTTCAAAAGTGCTTTGGGACGTCCTGAGATCAAGAAAGGCGCTATATAAATGGAAGTTCTTTATTTTTGCACTTGGGTTTTTTTCCGCCAATATTTTCCTTCATTAGTCTTGGTTGCAACTGGCATTTAAATCACATCTTACAAACAGGTGAGGACAAGTATTCTGTTCAGTTACAAATTTGTTGTGTAATTGAGATGAGAAAAAGGTGATTGTAAATGACCATAATTGCTTGTAAAGCACATTCTTAGGTAATATGGCCACACCCATCACTAACTTGGTACATCAATAGATCCGTCCAGATATCTGGAACTTCTTTCACTGCTTCCCAAGACAGACTGACCCAGAATGCTGCCATCTGCTACACAATTTCCTGAAGACATCTAGATCAGGGTTGGCTTCTCCTGTACAATTGAAGGTTACCGCAGCAGGAAGCTTTTATCCTTCCATTGTGTGCAAAGTGTCAAACAAGGTTTCCATTCAGGCATCAGGGCTCTTTGTATCAACCCTGTGGCCATCGTGATGAGAAAGGGTTTGCACTCAATTATTCTTCAAGTGGCATCTGACCACTGAAATATCACTCTGCACATCAACGGACATAACCCAGGAAGTAGCGTTCCACAAGGCCTGCATTACTTGATGGAGAAGAAACACTGGGTGGCTGACTCGAGAGAACCATGCTATTCTCTGCACCCATGGCCCCTAACCCCAAAAAGAATCACTTAACTGCAGAGAAGCACTTCAGGCTGAACGCCACACATCGGTTTGCTGTTCTTCCACAGACAACTTGAGGAAAAGTATTCCGTGCAGCTAGGCACAGTGAATGTGCGCAAAAGAGCAATGGCTGTAACACAGTGCTTGAAATGGTACCTTGCAGAAGGTGTGGGAGTTCACAACTTAAGTTTGTCCCATGTTTGATGAGCCCGAGAAAAGGGTACAAAAGTACCTTTACCTTGCTCCGAACAGACATCTTCCTTAATTGTAGCCAGGTACATGACAGCATCAACCTGACCGGTGACCTGTAATCATGCAGTGAATACCTGGGCATTTACTGGGGGGTGGCCTTCAGGTTCAAATAGGGCCAGCCTCCTTAGGCCACCTCCTGCAACACAACTTTCAACTCCACATTCGCCAGGAATATTTTCTCTTTCTGCAACAACCTAACACCATGCCTACCCTTTTTGCCAGCTAACTTACTCTAGTTCCTAATCTACTTCTATGGTGCTCCGAGTGGCATGAGGTTGAGCAGTTGGTGTCTGGGATAGGTCCACTGGAGCATTAGAGACCTGAGGTTACTATTGTCTCAGGGTATCTGATTTCCCAGAGACCAGATTTGGCAGCCTGGGCTTTTGGGTTTATGCCTGAAGCTCCCTCATGAAGGCAATGGCAGGGCCTTAAGGAAATATGTACATGGACACTCTCTGCAGAAAGTGACATCTGTGCTTACGCCTGGTACTGGGTACAGGCTCAGCGGTGCTACTGGTCGGATTCATTGCAGACCAAATAGTCTCAATGAACTCTTGCAAGCCCTGTGAAAGTGTTCTGTTCAAAAGATCTATTAAAGCATTGGCAGCTGCCACTCCTGAAGACACCAGCATCCTTAAAAAGTCTTCCCGGCGACTTGATGCATCAGCATTTTCCCGGGCTGTCACAGTGTCCAGGGTGTTCTGCAGATCGTGAGACACTTCCTACAATATGTTGCAGATGCAGGTAGTCGACTCCTCTGCTTGTCCATCATCTTAACCACATGCATGGAAGCCATCTCCACTGCCTGCACAAATCATTGTTTTATTGAAGATTGGGCCTCAGATCTGAGTCCACAGGCTGTTCAGTTGAGGGTGATCACTTCTTCCCCCTGGAGGAATGACACTCTCTCTTGGCTCAGTCATAGCATTCTCACCTGAGTCAGAAGGCTGTGGGTTCAAGCCCCATACCAGAGACTTGATCACATAATCTAGGGTAACACTTCAGTACAACACTGAGGGAGTGCTGTACTGTCAGAGGTGCCATCTTTCGGATGAACCGTTAAACCAAGGCTCCGTCTGTTCACAAGTGTAACTCCAAGCTTCAAGTCACTTTAATTCTCCATCCCACTCTGACCTCTCTGTCCTTTGCCTGCTAAGGCAAACGTAGGTCCCTTAGAGGATGAGACCGAGAAATTAATGGTGGGAAACATGGAGATGGCAAAAATGCTGAACAAATATTTTGTTTCAGTCTTTACGGTAGAGGACACTAAGAATATCCCAACACTGGACAAACAGGGGGCTCTAGGGGGGGAGGAGCTAAATACGATTAAAATCACTAAGGAATTGGTACTCAGTAAAATAATGGGACTCAAGGCGGATAAATCCCCTGGACCTGATGGCTTACATCCTAGGGTCTTGAGGGAAGTGGCAATAGGGATTGTGGATGCTTTGGTAATAATTTTCCAAAATTCCCTGGACTCAGCAAAGGTCCCGGCAGATTGGAAAACTGCTAATGTAACACCCTTATTTAAAAAGGGTAGTAGGCAGAAAGCTGGAAATTATAGACCAGTTAGTCTAACATCTGTGGTGGGTAAAATTTTGGAGTCTATTATTAAGGAGACAGTAACGGAACATTTAGATAAACATAATTTGATAGGACAAAGTCAGCATGGCTTTATGAAGGGGAAATCATGTCTGACAAATTTGCTTGAGTTCTTTGAGGACATAACGTACAGGGTGGATAAAGGGGAACCAATGGACATAGTGTATTTAGACTTCCAGAAGGCATTCGACAAGGTGCCACATAAAAGATTATTGCTCAAGATAAAAAATCACTGGATTGGGGGGAATATTCTGGCATGGGTGGAGGATTGGTTATCTAACAGGAAGCAGAGAGTTGGGATAAATGGTTCATTCTCGGACTGGTAACCAGTAGCCAGTGGTGTTCCGCAGGGGTCGGTGCTGGGTCCCCAACTCTTTACAATATGTATTAACGATTTGGAGGAGGGGACCGAGTGTAACATATCAAAGTTTGCAGATGATACAAAGATGGGAGGGAAAGTAGAAAGTGAGGAGGACATAAAAAACCTACAAGGGGATATAGACAAGCTGGGTGAGTGGGCAGAGATTTGGCAGATGCAATACAATATTGGAAAATGTGAGGTTATGCACTTTGGCAGGAAAAATCAGAGAGCAAGTTATTATCTTAATGGCGAGAAACTGGAAAGTACTGCAGTACAAAGGGATCTGGGGGTCCTAGTGCAAGAAAATCAAAAAGTTAGTATGCAGGTGCAGCAGGTGATCAAGAAGGCCAACGGAATGTTGGCTTTTATTGCTAGGGGGATAGATTATAAAAACAGGGAGGTATTGCTGCAGTTATATAAGGTATTGGTGAGACCGCATCTGGAATACTGCATACAGTTTTGGTGTCCATACTTAAGAAAAGACATACTTGCTCTCGAGGCAGTACAAAGAAGGTTCACTCGGTTAATCCCCGGGATGAGGGGGTGGACATACGAGGAGAGGTTGAGTAGATTGGGACTCTACTCATTGGAGTTCAGAAGAATGAGAGGCGATCTTATTAAAACATATAAGATTGTGAAGGGGCTTGATCGGGTGGATGCGGTAAGGATGTTCCCAAGGATGGGTGAAACGAGAACTAGGGGGCATAATCTTAGAATAAGGGGCTGCTCTTTCAAAACTGAGATGAGGAGAAACTTCTTCACTCAGAGGGTAGTAGGTCTGTGGAATTTGCTGCCCCAGGAAGCTGTGGAAGCTACATCATTAACTAAATTTAAAACAGAAATAGACAGTTTCCTATAAGTAAAGGGAATTAGGGGTTACGGGGAGCGGGCAGGAAATTGGACATGAGGCTGAGTTCGGATCGGTCGAGGCCCTGTGGGTGGCGTAGCGGGCCCAGGGGCTGAGTGGCCGGGTCCTGCTCCTACTTCTTGTGTTCTTTAGATTTGAGGATCGGATCAGATCAGCCATGATCTTATTGAATGGCGGAGCAGGCTCGAAGGGCCGATTGGCCTACTCCTGCTCCTATTTCTTATGTTCTTATGTTCTTACACTGTTCCAATTAAGCTCAACTCAAGTTCAAGAAACAGCACCATATCTTTCTACTCGGCATTTTACAGCCTTCCGGCCTTAACATTGAGTTTTTAACAACTTTAGACCTTAACCACTGCTCCCATTTTCTGTCAGGTGCCACTGGGAGTGGAGGAGGAGTAGGGTAGTGCTTGGGGTGGGGATCCCTTATCAGTATTCAGCCGGCAGAGTGGTCTGCACTACTGGGGTCTACCTGCCTTTCTCCGCTACATTCCTGAGGCACAGGAGCCTTCTTCTCTGCCAGAGTTCCCATGCTTCCCTCTCCCTCTATTATTCTGCTGTATCCATTTACACCTCCTCTGGACCCATCTTCTGTCTCTACATCTGTCTGAATAGCACCCCTTTTTGCCTTGCACCATCATCCCTTTTGTCATTTAAGCAATCGTGCCCTCCACTCTATACCTCTCTCTTTTGTTCTTTCCCTACTGCACTTTACCCTGGCTCTGCACTTGCTTAAAAGCTGTTCATCTCTAAACTCCACATTGTGTTGCTATGTTTATCAGTTCGGAGCTCCCCCTGTTGGTGGGCCTCTTCTCATTATCATTACAACAACCTAACACACTTTCAAACTCATGCAGAATTTTAAGAGTTGCTCAAAAGAACAACAAAGTCCTTGACTGAGTTGTCGTCTCCAAATCCATGGCCGTCTTTTCCGCAATTCTATGTTTGAATCCCATCGATCCGGTTTCCGCCCCTGCCACCGCACTGAAACGGCCCTTATCAAAGTCACAAATGGCATCCTATATGACTGACCGTGGTAAACTATTCCTCCTTCTCCTTCTCGACCTGTCTGCAGCCTTTGGCATGGGTGACTACATTAACCTCCTCCAATGCCTCTCCTCCATCGTCCAGCTGGATGGGACTGTATTTGCCTGGTTCCATTCTTATCTATCCAGTCGTAGCCAGAGAATCACCTGCAATGGCTTCTCTTCTGGTTCCCGGATCGTTACCTCTGGAGTCCCCCAAGGATCTATCCTTGGCCCCTTCCTATTTCTCATCTACATGCTGCCCCTCCGTGATATCATCCGAAAACACAATGTCAGGTTCCACATGTAAGCTGATGATACCCAGCTCTACCTCGCCACCACTTCTCTCGACCCCTCACTGTCTCCGATTAGTCATATGACATCCAGGACTGGATGAGCAGAAATTTCCTCCAATTAAATATTGGGAAGACCAAAGCCATTATCTTCATTCCACACCACCGACTCCATCCCTCTCCCTGGCCACTGTCTGAGGCTGATCCAGACTGCTCGTAACCTTGGTGTCATACTTGACCCCAAGATGAGCTTCCGACCACATATCCACTCCATCACCACAGCCACCAATGGTGGAGAGATTAAAATCGGGAAAGCGCAAGATGTCAGAATTAGAGGAGCGCATAGATCACCAAGACCGCCTACTTCCACCTCCATAACATCACTCGACTCCGCATTTGCCTCAGCTCATCTGCTGCTGAAACCCTCATCCATGCCTTTCCTGCCTCGAGACTTGACTATTCCAATTCTTTCCTGACCGGCCTCCCATCTTCCACCCTCCATAAACTTCAGCTCATTCAAAACTCTGCTGCCCGTGTCCTAACTCGCACCAAGTCCCGTTCACCCATCACCCCTGTGCTCGCTGACCTACATTGGCTCCCGGTCCTGCAATGCCACGATTTTAAAATTCACATCCTTGTTTTCAAATCCCTCCATGGCTTCGTCCCTCCCTCTCTCTATAACATCCTCCAGCCCTACAACCCTCCAAGATCTCTGCGCTCCTCTAATTCTGGCCTCTTGCGTTTTCCCGATTTTAATCGCTCCACCATTGGTGGCCATGCCTTCAGCTGCCTAGGCCCTAAGTTCTGGAATTCCCTCCCCGTCTCTCTACCTCTCTTTCCTCCTTTAAAGTGCTCTTTAAAACCTACCTCCTTGACCAAGCTTTTCGTCATCTGTCCTAATATCTCCTTATGTGGCTCAGTATCAAATTTTGTTTGATTACACTCCTGTGAAGCGTCTTGGGACATTTTAGTATGTTAAAGGCGCTATACAAATGCAAGTTGTTGTTCAAAAGAAGTCAGTAAAGAGTTACATATCATGGATTTTCTTGTTTTGTTTCAAATTGCCTGTTCTAATTCCTTCAAAAAGGAAAAAAGAGTTACATTTATATAGCGCCTTTCACGACCACTGGACGTCCCAAAGTGCTTTACAGCCAATGAAGTACTTTTTGAAGTGTAGTCACTGTTGTAATGCAGGAACTCCACATTTACTTTAGGACTGAGCTGCATGTATCGAATTTGCTGCTTTCTTTAACTTTGTAAATATATTCACTCTGTAAATATAAATATTAAAAAAGGTACATATAAAAAATGTAAATATAAAATAATTTTAACCATGAAATCGATGTAGATTGTATCTGCAATTGGATCAGTATATAAATGCACTGATGTGGTGCTGAGCCACACAGGTTAGGAACGCCCTGGGATTGATCCTGTGTCTGTGATTAATCAGTTGATCTCAGACAGGGTGGTGGAGCGGTTGTTGCAATTAGCCACAATTTGGTCTTGGCCACAGGAGGAAAAAGATTACCCAGTGTTCCTGCGCCTTGTGATTATGGTGATTACTGCTGGCAAGTGCACATCAGGAGCATGTCAAGACGTGCTCTCCAGCTATTTAGGAAAGTACCAGGTGGTTTCAGCACCTGCGGAACGACATTCCAGCTTGAGTCAATGTCCTGAGAAGAAAACTGGTAGAGAAAATATATTTTCTGCAGCTCACAAATTTGCATAAACCCTTAAACAACTAAAAATAATATTTTTTCAGATCAATAATTACAGGGCCCTGCTTACCAGGTCTCTATTTTATATAGAATTACAGGGTAATTACACAGCACAGTGTGTACATGAGGAAGAGGAGGGGGCAATGGATGGATCCTGGGAGATCTTTGAGGTGACTGTATGCAAGTGGGAAGAGAAGAAAATGCTAGAGATGCTTTAGCTACGATCAGCTAGGCAAGAGTACCATTTTCGCTTTTTCACCCAATTTTCCTTCTGTGCAAGATAGATCAATTTTTGATTTAACTCATCACTCTGCTGTGGCACTGCACACCAAGGGTCATGGCCAGGGGAATTAAATTTCAGGGAGGACAGGGGTGAATATTAAAAATAATAAGACACTACAAAATAATTTAAAACTTTAACAGTAATGCCAACTCTCACAAATTAATCACGAGACATGCGATTTTTAATGAAAATTTACCTCAACTCGTGATCTTGCGATTCACCTCTGAAAAGTTATGGGGGGCTAAATTCGGTTGATTTGCGCCTCCTATTAGCTGGCCGCCTGCCAGCACCTGCCCCCGTTGCTGTCCCCGGCATTTGTGAAGCCCCCCCCCCCGCGGGGTGCCGGCTGCTCTCCGTGAGCCCGGCACTCCTCGAGTGCCGAGCTCGTTTGCCGGCACTCCCGATCCCTGGAAGGCCTGCAGTACCGCAGCGCTGCGGCACATAGCGCCGCGATATTGGCTCGCAGCGCCCCAAGAGGGACACGGGGCACTTCCAATAGAGCCCCTCCTCCCTCTCGGGGCGCTACCTGGAAAAATTGGTCACGGGGGTGCTAACTTTTTCGGGGCGCTATCCAATTTTGACCCCATAATTTTTTCCCCTACTTTATTTAGGGCAACACGGTGGCATAGTGGTTAGCACTGGTGCCTCACAGCGCCAGGGACCCGGGTTCGAATCTGACCTCGGGTGACTGTCTGTGTGGAGTTTGCACATTCTCCCCGTGTCTGCGTGGGTTTCCTCCGGGTGCTCCGGTTTCCTCCCACAGTCCAAAAATGTGCGGGTTAGGTTGATTTGGCTATGATAAATTGACCCTTAGTGTTAGGGGGGGGTTAAATATGTGGGGTTATGGGGATAGGATGGGATATGTTAGGGGGAATTAAATACATGGGGTTACGGGGGTAGGGTGGGATATGTGTACTGTGGGGATTAAAGCAGGGACAGGGTACTGGATTTGGATGATCAGCCATGATCGTATTGAATGGTGGAGCAGGCTCGACGGGCCGAATGGCCTACTCCTGCTCCTAGATTCTATGTTTCTATGTTTATTAATCTTCGTCATGCCTCCTGGTGTTTGACTGCTCTGGGTCACGTGGGTTAGGTCAGGCCGGGGTGGGGGGTTTGCGGACCCCGAGGAGATTTCAGGTGGTCTGTGATTTGGCTTGTCCCATTACTGGTATGTTTTCCCCATCAGTAGTCTCCCCTGTGTATTGAACATAGGAAGATAGGAACAGGAGTAGGCCATTCAGCCGCTCGAGCCTGTTCCGCCATTCAATGAGGTCATGGCTAATCTTTGGCCCATAGCCCTTAATACCTTTGGTTAGCAGAAAGCTATCACTCTCCGATTTAAAATTAACAATTGATCTAGCATCAATTGCCGTTTGCGGAAGAGAGTTCCAAACTTCTACCACCCTTTGTGTGTAGAAGTATTTCCTAATTTCACTCCTGAAAGGTCTGGCTCTAATTTTTAAGACTGCGCTCCCGAGTCCTAGAATCCCCAACCAGTGGAAATAGTCTGGGGGAAAAATTTGGTTGCTTTGCGCCTCCCATTAGCGCCCTAAGAGGGCGCTAACAGGGCGCAAAGCAACTAGCGCCCGGGCGCGGCACCACCAACACCTCCCGCGAAATTCAGCGGGAGGTTAGCGGCGGCGGTAACCGTTAGCGCTCTGCGGTGCTACGCCGCCGACGATGACGTCATCGCCATGCGCAGTGCCCCGCTCGCGCCCTGGCCGCAATCCTCGGTAGCGCCCCCTGACTTACTGCCGGACGCTATGTCTGATGGGTTCAGGGGGGCCTACCTGCGGCCGGGGTGGCACTATTTAAAGGCGAGGTGCTGGGCAGCCATTTTTGTTGCTGGGCGCCTGCCAGCACCTGCCTCCGCTCCCGTCCCCGGCCTCCTGACCCGCCCCCCCCCCACCGCGGAGTGCCGGCTGTGCTCCATGAGCCCAGCACTTCTCGAGTGCCGGGCTCTTTTGCTGGCACTCCGATCCCCGGTGGCCCAGCTGGGCCCAGGGTCGTGCTGCGCAAGCACCCTCCACTTTAAGAAGGGGAGGAAGGCCTGCAATACCGTGGCACACAGCGCCACGATATTCCCTCGCAGTGCCCCAAGAGGGAGGCGGGGCGCTTCCAGTAGCGCCCCACTTCCCTCTTGGGGCGCTACCACTCAATTTCGGCTGCGGGGACATTAATTTTTCCAGGGCGCTAAAGTTAGCGCCCCAAAGGGGGCGCGACTTAATTTCTCCCCCCTCTCTCTATCTATTCTATCTGTTCCCCTTAATATCTTGAAAACTTTGATCAGATCACCCCTTAACCTTCTAAATTCTAGGAAATACAACCCTAATTTGTGTAATCTCTCCTCGTAACTTAACCCTTGAAGTCCGGGTATCATTCTGGTAAACCTACGCTGCACTCCCTCCAAGGCCAATATATCCTTCCTAAGGTGTGGTGCCCAGAACTGCTGTCAGTACTCCAGGTGTGGTTTAACCAGGGTTTTGTATAGCTGCAGCATAACTTCTACCCCCTTGTATTCTAGTCCTCCTCGATATAAAGGCCAGCATCCCATTAGCCTTTTTGATTATTTTCTGTACCTGTTCATTACATTTTAATGATCTATGTACCTGGACCCCCCAAGTCTCTTTGGACCTCCACTGTTTTTTACCCTTTCACCATTTAGAAAGTACCCTGTTCTATCCTTTTTAGGTCCAAAGTGGATGACCTCACATTTGCCTACGTTGAAATCCATTTGCCACAGTTTTGCCCATTCACTTAATCTGCCGCTATCCCTTTGTAATTTTATGCTTCCATCTACACTTCCTACAATTCCACCTATCTTTGTGTCATCTGCAAGTTTGGATATATGACTTTCTATGCCATCATCTAAGTTGTTGATAAATACTGTAAGAAACATTCAATCCTAAAGAAAGTTGCAAGTTATAAGGTGTTTAATGATTCTGTAGGAAATAGATCTGCTAACCCACTGACTGATCACCCAGAAAGGATTCCAATCACATCAGATAAGAACAGAGAGAGGCCTTAGGTCAACACAAGCACAAGCAGGCCTCCCAAACAGACAGAGAACCAGCCAGCCGAATAAGCAAAACATTCTTAACCATAATAAAACATTTAACACTAAAGATAAGAAATAACTGAGCTCCAGCTCAGGAAATAAGATGGTCTGGTAATAAAAGTCATGCGGTGAATGAAAAATGATGGACATCTGTGATCCCAGCCCACCAAAATAAGATATAAAAATGGGCAACAATGAGAGAGAAGCTAGCTGTTAAGAGGAAGGGCTTCCTTGGAGTGGATGAAACACTCTGATCAGGCTTGACCTCTGAGGTGGATCCCATGCTGACTAACAGCCTAACACCTCCAACAGCTCGAGGAGAGACCCAACAGAAGTGACCGTTGTTGCAGATAAAGACATCCATCAACATTCATCGACGACCGTACGTCCACTGTCCGTTCGTCTGTCTGGTCATCTCATTCCGTCTGCGCCGTCGCGGGGCCATAGATCGCTCTCATCTGTTACGGGTTGTATGTCTACTATATCTATTTCAATCGCATGTAGTATCTGCTTATGCTTAAACTGTAGCACTCTAATAAAAAGCCTTACAACTCCTAAGACCCTTTGGGCAATCTGTGTGTGACCTGTGATCCAAATCTTACAATACTGTGAATAGTTGAGGCCCCAACACAGATCCCTGCCTGTGGGACACCACTAGTCACCTCCTGCCAATTTGAGTACCTACCCATTATCCCTACTGCCTGTCTCCTGCCGCTCAGTCAATTTCCTAACCAGGTCAATAATTTGCCCTCAATTCCGTGTGCTTCTACCTTAGTTAACAGTCTTTTATGTGGGACCTTATCAAATGCTTTCTGGAAGTCCATATAACTAACATCCATAGACATTCCCCTGTCCACTACTTTAGTCACCTCTTCAAAAAATTCAATCAGGTTTGTCAGGCATGACCTACCTTTCACAAATCCATGCTGTCTCTCTCTGACAAACTGAAAATTTTGAGGTGTTCAGTCACCCTATCCTTAATTATAGACTCTAGTAATTTGCCCACAACAGATGTTAGGTTAACTGGTCTATAATTCCCTGGTTTCCCTCTCTCACCATTTTTAAATAGTGGAGTGACGTGCACAATTTTCCAATCTAAAGGACCAGTTCCTGAATTGAGAGAACTTTGGAAGATTATAGTTAGGGCATGTGCGATGTGCTCACCTACTTCCTTTAAAGCCCTGGGATGGAAACCATCTGGTTCTGGGGATTTGTCACTTTTTAGTGCCATTATTTTCTTCATTACTGTTATTTTACTTAAATTAATTTTATTGAGTCCCTGCCCCGATTTAGTTTCCTTGGGATTTCTGGCATGCTTTCCTCTTCCTCTACTGTAAATACTGACACAAATAATTATTGAACATGTCCACCATTTCCTTATCATTGATAATATCACTGCTATCAGTTTACAAGGGGCCAACATTGCTCCTGACTACCCTCTTTTTCCTAATATAATTGTAAAAAAGTGTTGATTTTGATATCCCTTGCAAGTTTCCTTTCATACTCCCTTTTTGTAACTCTTACTATCTGTTTTGTAATCTTTTGTTGTTTGTTGTATCTTTCCCATTCTCCAGGATCTGTGCTATTTTTTGCATTTTTGTATGCTTTTTCTTTTAGTTTTATGCTGTCCCTTACCTCTTTAGTCGTCCATGGCTTTTTTTTTGGCAAGTAGAGCTCTTGCCCCCTCAGGGGTATAAACTGGTTCTGTATCACATTAAATTCTTTTTTGAACACCTCCCACAGATCTTCTGTTACCCATTAACAAATTTTCCCAGTTTACTGTGGATAGTCTCTGTCTCAACCCGTTGAAGTCGGCCTTACCCAAATCTAGAATCTTAGTAGCTGTTTCGCGTTTCTCCCTTTCAAACGCTATGTTGAACTCGATCATGTTATGATCACTGCTGGATAAATTTTCACGCAGTTAGGCTGTTAACTAAATCTGGCTCATTACTAAATCTAACATGGCATGCCCCCTTGTTGCCTCTAGGACATATTGTTGTAGAAAACTATCCCGGACACACTCAAGAAATTCACTACCTTTCCGACAGGTGCTAGTCTGCTTATCCAAATCTATATGAAAGTTAAAATCTCCCATTAAAACCACTTTGCATCTGCTGCATGCTTGTCCAATCTCTGCATTTATACAATCTAGCACTTCACAGCTGCTACCAGGGGGGCCTAAACACAACTCCCACTACAGCCTTTAATCCTTTCCTATTTCTTAATTCTACCCATAAAGTCTCCACTGCCTGCTTACCTCTCATTATATCCTCTCATCATTAAAGTGATTTCATCGTTAATCACGAAGGCTACTCCTCCCCCTCTACCGTTTTCCCGATCTGTCCTGTAGACCTTGTAACCTGGTATATTTAGTTCCCAGTCCTGACCATCTTGCAGGCTGTCTCAGTAATGCTACCATGTCATATCCTCCAATTTGAATTTGTGCCTGCAGTTCATTCAATTTATTCCTTATACTTCGTGCATTTGTATAAAGTACACTTATTTGGGCCACACACCCTCGCCTGTCCTGCAGCTCGAATGTTTTTCTCACTCGTTTCTTATTTCTTTCACCTGGTCTAATCACTTTGCATCTTTTAGTTTTCCCTCTACATGTAGTGCCTAAAGCAATTTCTGACTGTTACTCTACTCTCTTCCCTTTCGTTTGTTTTTGAACTACTATTTTTACTATAATTTCCACCTGAGCCCTCCCCCCCCCGCCATTTACTAGTTTAAATTCCTTATGATAATTGAGATGATTGGAATAGTCTCAGACTATGCATGCATAGATCTCACTGTTCTGTTGGACACCATTTATTGCAATGTTGTTGAGCAAGTTCACTGGCTTGTACAGATTTATCTCGGTAAGTTTTTTTTGATTGATTCTACATTCAGCCCATTCACTGCTTTTAACTATTAAATAAAATAGAGGGAGTTAGAACTTGTTGAAACCTGAGTTGAGGCCATTAAAATGAGTGATGTTACTGCCACCCTAGCTCAGATCTGGTAAATCAGCAGAGACCAGGGACCGAACCCAGGCACTTCCTGCTCTTACATTAAGTAATTAAAAGAAAAATAATAATAAATATATGCTTAATTTTTATACAAAAAAAACTCATGGTGTTACGGGGGGCTCCCCGAAATTTTTTGTCTCAGAAGCAAGAGGCCTGAGGATTGGTAGAAATCGGTCCTCGGGCCACATCGGCATACTCGGGGCAAGCTGCCAACACTGGTCGCGCCTCCACGGGCAGCTCGCTCGAGCAAAGGCATCAGTGGCAGCACCAGCCCTCAGGCAAGTCCCAGGAGGGGCTTGGAGCAGCATACAGCAGCGGAGTGGGGGGCGGTGAGGCGGGGGTGGTGATTGTGACTCCTGTCTCCATGGAAGGGGTTTTTGATTTTTGTCCCCAAAATTTACCTTTGGTTGGCAGCTGCAGAGATTGAGATGCATGGCATTGTGATGGTAATGGATCGGATTTAAAATGGTTTTTTTTTGTAAAGCATTTTCAGGTGCAGTAATATAGTTTTTGTAAAGAGCTGTGACCTGTTAGAGATTAAATAACGCCACTAATGAGGTTTATAAACCAACTGTCAATCTATATTGGTTTATGCTTGAAAAAAATAGCAACTTATGATTTCTCACCAAATCTGATGATTTTTAAGAGTTTATCTTCTGATTTGAGGAGATGCCTTAAACTCACCTGTTGCTCTCCTTTGCCAAGATGGCGACTAGACAAAAATTTCAGAAAGTAAATTGCTGCAACACGGCCCAGCGGCCAGAGCATGTAACTACAGGTAGCTACAAACCAAGCTTGTATCCTGCCTCCTTCCTAGTTGGGCCAAGAACATACTGGTCAAGGAAATTCTTCTGAACATATTTCAGAAATTCCTCCCCCTTCTTTCCCTTTACCCTAGCATTATCCCAATCGATATTTGGATAATTAAAGTCCCCCAATATCACCACTCTATAGCTCTTGCATGTCTCTGCGATTTCCCTGCAGATTTCCTCCTCTACCTCCCTCTCACTATTTGGAGGTCTATAGAATACCCCCAATAGCGTGATCATACCATTTTTGCTCCTCAACTCTAACTAAATGGATTCTGTCCTTGTCCCCTCAAGAACATCCTCCCTTTCCAACACTACAATGTCTTCCTTAATCAGCACTGCCACCCCACCTCCTTTTTTTCCTTCCCTATCTTTTCTGAACACCTTGTACCCTTGAATATTAAGTGCCTCACCGTTTTTAAGCCACGTTTCCGTTATTGCCACAACATCATATTGCCACACAGCTAATTGTGCTTGTAGCTCACCAACCTTATTCACCACACTTTTTGCGTTTACGTACATGCATTCTAAACCCATTTTTGAATTTTTCGTTGTCTTTCTTAGTCTGCGCCTATCTAATTTGGTACTACTTCCGCCTCCAGCACTACCTTCCCCTCCAGTACCATCCAACACACTCACTCTTCCATGCACCCCATTCCTCCCCTCCACTCCTACATGCTGGTGCCCATTCCCCTGCCAAGCTAGTTTAAACTGTCTCCAACAGCACTAACAAACCTCCCTGCGAGAATATTGGTCCCAGCTCTGTTGACGTATAACCCGTCTGGCTTGTACAGGTCCCACCTTCCCCAGAAATGGTCCCAATGCCTCAGGAATCTAAAGCCCTCCCTCCTGCATCATCTCTCCAGCCACGCATTCATCTGTTCTATCCTCCTATTCCTGTACTCACTAGCACGTGGCACCGGGAGTAATCCAGAGATTACTACCTTTGAGTTTGGAGTAATCTTCAGATTTGGACCTTAAGTGAACTTGTGACAAGGACAGTGTTGATGAATTAGAAGGCTAACATCATCTTGTTTAATTGTAATATATTAGATCTTTAATAAACTCATGGAAAACCAATCACATGGAGTCCCCATTCTCAATAGTCCATCAGATAGGCAGTACCCTACCTATCCCTCAGTAGGTTAATACCTCCTTCATGCAGAATGGGAAATATTAAATTATATTTAATTAGCCCTTCTGAATTGATAAGTACTGGGACTATATACATTCACATTTATAGGTCATAAAATAGTGTTATATGAATGTTATAAAACAACTCAGTCACACTTTAATTCTTTCAGTTATTTCTTCATCATCCCATACACATCACGTAACTGCACATCACATCACATAATTTCACATCTCATGATCTCACACAAATGAGACAGAACAGTTTACACACATACTCTACTGGTGCTGATGATTATGTAGTCATAACAATTTTATTGACATTTTAGTGGCAGTATCACTAAGATTGCAATCCTACCAGTAACAACTTTCAAATCAAATTATTTAAATTAAAAAAATAATTTAGCAAGGTCTTACCCCCTCACCACATAGTAAATCTAAATAAATTGGAGTATGTTTCTGGAACAGATAGGTTAGGAGCGGTCTAAATTAATGGTACTCTTTTATTATATTATTTAAGTTGTACTTTAAAAAAAAATTGTCTTACAAATGAAAGATTGTGCATCCTTGCTCTCATTTTAAAAATATTAAATAAATAACTAATAATGCATATTGCTCTTTTAAAAACAGAATGTATTATACTGGTCAGAACCTCTTCTTCTGTAGCTTTCTGCTATTGATTTTTCATCTGTAGGTGGTCATAGTGAGCACAGTACTTGTCAGTGTCATCGCGTTGTGCCTCCAAGCTGATCTGAAATGGCGTGGTTTGTCATCAGTTATATAAAACGCAATCTGTAAGAGCCAGAAGCACTTTGGCAAAGGTGGTTAAAATATGCAATTTAAGTCTCAACAGGGTGAAACTCCACATGCTTCATTGGCATCTCTTCATGGGCCAGGAGGGTTAATCACATGCCCTGTAACAACTTTAAGTGGCAATGGACAGGCATAAATCTACTTGTATACATTGTATCTCTGCAGGGATTGGCTCACAAGGTCATTCAACAACAACAACTTACATTTATATAGTGCCTTTAACATAGTAAAATGTCCCAAGGTGCTTCACAGGAGCGTTATCAAATACTGAACAACATACGGAGATACTAGGACAGGTGGCCAAAAGCTTGGTCAAAGAGTAGGTTGTAAGGAGCATCTTAAAGGAGAAAGAGGTGGAGTGGCAGAGAGTTTTAGGGAGGGAATTCCAGAGCTTGGGGTCTAGACGGTTGAAGGCACGGGCACCAGTGGTGGGCCGAAGGAAATCGGGGATGCACAAAAGGCCAGAATTGGAGGAGCGCAGAGTTCTCGGAGGGTTGTAGGGCTGGAGGAGGTTACAGAGATAGGGAGGGGCGAGGCCATGGAAGGATTTGAACACAAGGATGAGCATTTTAAAATCAAGGCATTGCTGGACCAGGATTATTGCAGTTATTCATATACCCTGCAACAGCTTCACCTCACACATCTTCAGAGAGTGGTTCACAAGGTCACCCCACAATAGCGCCACCTCACATATCTGCAGACATAGACACATGAAGAACTAGATTTTGCGGCAATTCATTGTCAATAGGCAGAAAGTCTAGCCCCCAAGTTGCTCAAATATTCGGCAATAGGGTGGTGGAGAACCAAAACCCTGGAACTGGCAAATTAAATCATGTTGTTTAAGTATCTTTTGATTTGATGAGATATATTCAATAAAACTACAGTACTAGATTTTCACACATCTAATGCCACAATAGACTGTAATAGGGTACAAGTTCATATAAAGGTACTGAATTAAAAATGTTTGTGCACATTTAGATCACGTATCAATTTTCAAAAGCTTGATTTCTAATATACTCAGTATTGTCAACTCCACCACCTCACAAATCAAGAGGCAAACTCTTAAAAAATCATGAGATTTGGTATAGAAATTGAGTTGCTGTTTTTTTCCCAACCTGACCCTCGCTGATCTTTCGCGACCTTTGCTCCCAGACATGCGCACTTCTCAGCAAATCACTGGTCAGAAAAGACCATCGAAACCAACAGGGAAAAAGACTTAATGCATCACCTGTCACAATGGTTATTTTATTAATGTCAAAGTCAAACCGTAGAGTCGATATCTGATGTACCACAGAAAACTGGGGAGTAAAAAGCCAGGCATTTTGTAATATATGGGTCTTAGTAAAATCTGAACCCATCCAAACCTGTTTCTGCCCCAATCCCAGGAAGCATGCCCAGACATGACTAAGTGTGAACAGGTTTAAACATGATCATCGTGCCACATAACATACCTCGGTTACTTTTGATTACATTTAGCAGTAAGTTTTCGGCTATTGCACTTTCCTCTTCAGCTGACTATTCAGTCCAGTACTTGACATGATAGTGTACAGCTTCTTCTCATCGTGTTTCTTCCAAGCCAGGTACACTTCATCGAACGCCCCGCGACTGATGGGTTTGGTGATAGCGAAGTCCTCAATGCTGGGAGCTGCCAGCACATTTATCACCTGCACATCCCTCTAGAAGCCAGCAGTAGAAATGTTGCCTTTACATAGGATTACATAGGATTACATAGGGTATACAGCACAGAAACAGGCCATTCGGTCCAACTAGTCCATGCCGGTGTTTAAGCTCCACTCGAGCCTCCTCCCGTCTTTCCTCATCTAAATCTATCAGCGTAACCCTCTATTCCCTTCTCCCTCATATGCTTGTCTAGCCTTCCTTTAAATGCATCTATACTATTCGCTTCAACCACTCCCTGTGGTAGCGAGTTCCACATTCTCACCACTCTTTGGGTAAAGAAGTTTCTTCTGAATTCCCTATTGGATTTCTTGGTGACTATCTTATATTGATGGCCTCTAGTTAAGCTCTTCCCCACAAGTGGAAACATTCTCTCTGTATCCACTCTATCAAAATTTTTCATAATTTTAAAGACCTCTATTAGGTCACCCCTCAGCCTTCTTTTTTCAAGAGAAAAGAGACCCAGGGGGAAAAATTCGGTTGCTTTGTGCCTCCCGTTAGCGCCCTAAGAGGTAGAGGGGAATGTTTTGCAGTCGGGAAGGGACTGGGGGAGCGCTATTTAAAGGCGGCCGCTTCCTGCCTTTTTTTTGACGGCGACATTTTTGCACCACACATTCTGAGAGAGAGAGACTTCTGGAGAGATTCAACGCTGTGTGAAGGAGTTTTGGGTACTGAGCAGCACTTTGCAGGTTCATTTTGATTTGACCTTCCTTACATCGATTTAGAAGAGACTATGGGGGCTGCACTCTGAGCTCTTTCCCTGGGCCTCTCCATTGTTCTTTCCAGCAGAATTGATGTACAGGTTTCTCCAGGCTGAGATTCAAGGCTGCAATGAGCAGGGTGTGGATAAAGAGCAAGATCGACCCTCCCCTTTAAGAATTGGCCGGCACCAGTGTGTCTGTGTTCCATTGCGAACTGACATCACATGAGCTTCGCCAGCGCTCTGAGGTAGTGCCTCACTCCTCGGCGTTAGCGCCTTAAGAGAGGTGTGTAGTGCCTGATTTAGCGCTCCAATCACCTCCAAGGGCGATAGAAGCCAAGTTTGCAGTCGGAGGCGATAATTAGCGCCAGGCGCTAAACTTTGCGCCCGGCCGATAATTGCGCCCCAAACGGGGCGATACCGAATTTCTCCCCCCTAGACTTCCCAGAAACCCTCGCATTTCTGGTATCATCCTTGTAAATCTTCTCTGCACCCTCTCCAGTGCCTCTATATCCTTTTTATAATATGGCGACCAGAACTGTACGCAGTACTCTAAGTGTGGTCTAACCAAGATTCAATACAGGTTTAGCATAATTTCCCTACTTTTCAATTCTATCCCTCTAGAAATAAACCCTAGTGCTTGGTTTGCATTTTTAATGGCCTTGCTAACCTGTGGCACAACTTTTAGTGATTTGTGTATTTGTACTCCGAGATCCCTTTGTTCCTCTACCCCACTAGACTCCCACCCTCCAAGTGATAAGTAACCTCCTTATTCTTCCTACCAAAATGTAATACCTCACATTTGTCTGTGTTGAACTTCATTTGCCAATTATTTGCCCATTCTGCAAGTTTATTAATGTCCTCCTGTAATTTGTTGCAGTCCTCCATAGTTTGGAATCATCCACAAATTTAGAAATTGTGCTTTTTATTCCAAAGTCTAAATCATTAATGTAAATTGTGAATAGCAGTGGTCCCAGCACTGATCCTTGTGGAACAACCACTATTCACCTTCTGCCACAGTGAATAGCTACCCTTTACTCCCACTCTCTGCTTTCTGTCTTGAAGCCAGTTAGCAATCCATTCTGCTACTTGTCCCCTGACTCGCATTCTCTGACCTTGTTCATCAGTCCATTATGGGGTACCTTATCAAAGGCCTTTTGAATAGCCAGATAAATTACATCTACTGCATTACCATTGTCTACTCTCTCTGTTACCTCTTCAAAAAATTCAATAAAGGTGCTTTACTCGGAACCTCCATGTTCCAATTTGAACTGAGAAACCATTCCTTCCGATTCCAATGGAAGACACGGACGATGCCGCTTGATCGTTGATACATGCCTTGCAACCGGCCATACATTCACTTTTCAGAACTGTTTTGAAAGTTCCACTCGGGTCCTTCGCCAAACTCTAAGCTCCCAACAGGTAATTTAGTGATTTAACAAGATGTCGAACTGGAATAATATCTAACATTATCCATTTCGGGGATGGTTGGTTTTTTTTTGTTTTTGTACTAGCTTTTGAACTGACTTAAAAAAAAAATCTCTTTGATCCGTGCGTTTTGACAAATGTGAGCAGGCACCGATGAAGCTGCACTCATGGGTCCTAGAAGCACGGTGCATTCGCGGCCTGGAGCTGTGCCGCAGATTGTAATCGCAGATTTATGTGATTATTTATTTATTCTTTAAAGCTGCTGAAGGGTTTGTGCAGTGCTCGGAGTCGTTTGTAATAGATTTAGTTTCGAGTTTTTACATCTGCGTAGAAAACTGCGCAAATCACATATTCTTTCATACACGCGCAAATCGCCGTAATTTTTCCCCCTCAAAAAATGGCGAGATTTAGGCGTCCCATCGCGAGTGAAGCATTATTTCGCTCCGAAATCGCGTGTCTCGCAATGGAATCGCAAGAGTTGGCAATACTGTATACTTCTGAAGCATGCTGTCTAGTGCAGACTAGATTATTATCCATTAGAGACACTGGGAGTTTAGTTCCTTGGGAAAACAGTGTCCACATCTTACCACATACCCACCAAATACCTCAAATTTGTTCAGATGATTAAGTTTCAAAAGCTTTGGAAAGAAATTTTTACTTAAGAGTCCATGTAACTGATATGGATGGTCTTTAGGATCACTTTATCCACCACCTTAAACATTCACTCCCTCCACCACCGGCGTACCGTGGCTGCAGTGTGTACCATCTATAAGATGCACTGCAGCAACTCGCCAAGGCTTCTTCGACAGCACCTCCCAAACACGTGACTTCTTCCACCTAGAAGGACAAGGGCAGCAGGCGCATGGGAACACCACCACCTCCAAGTTCCCCTCCAAGTCACACACCATCCTGACTTAGAAGTATATCGCCAATCCTTCATCGTCGCTGGGTCAAAATCCTGGAACTCCCTACCAAACAGCACAGTGGGAGTACCTTCACCACATGGATTGCAGCGGTTCAAGAAGGTGGCTCACCACCACCTTCTCAAGGGCAATTAGGGATGGGCAATAAATGCTGGCCTTGCCAGCGACGCCCACATCCCATAAAAAACGAATGACTTGTTTTCGAGTGACACAGATGGATGACCTTAAAGGGCCTTTAATAGTTATTCACAATGGTTAACATCAATATGTTATTTGAGAAATCAAAAGCAAACAAAAATGTTTTTTTTATGCAAACGTGAACACTGAGCAGCAGCAAATCATCCATAAAGTCTTATACTCCTCAGGGCAACTTTTATGGTCATCTGGAGGAGCTGAACAGTAGCTATTTGTTGTAAGCAAAGGCGATTTCAATCCTAATCGTTAAATACACACAAGACTTTTCTCCAGGAAGCTCCAATTTGCAATAAGGGCTGTACCTAATGCATGAGAACCTCCTTTTTTCTGGATAGCCTTTTCAACAATCCCTTTATGAACACCAACCCTCTCTTCAGCTACTTTGTTTTCAAATCCCTTCACGGCTTCGCCCCTCCCTATTTCTGGAACCACCCTCTAAGATCATTACATTTCTCCAATTCTGGCCTTTTGCATTTCCCCGATTTTCTTCGTTCCACCATTGGCGACCGTGCCTTCAGCTGCCTAGGCCCTAAACTCTGGAATTCCCTCCCTAAACCTCATCATCTCTAACACTCTCTCCTCTTTTAAGATGCTCCGTAAAACCTACCTCTTTCTGCCCTAATATCTCCTTATGTGGCTCAGTGTCAAATTTTACTTAAGTACATAAGAAATATGAACAGGAGCAGGCCATAGGGCCCCTCAAGCCTGTTCTGCCATTCAATAAGATCACTTGGATGCTAAACATAAGAAATAGGAACAGGAGTAGGCCGATCGGCCCCTCGAGCCTGCTACGCCATTTAATAAGATCATGGCTGATCTTCTACCTCAACTCCAGTTTCCTGCACTATTCCCATATCCCTTGATTCCCTTAATATTCAAAAATCTATCGATCTCTGTCTTGAATATACTCAACGTCCGAGCCTCCACAGCCCTCTGGGGTAGAGAATTCCAAAGATTCACCACCCTCTGAGTGAAGAAATTTCTCCTCATCTCAGTCCTAAATGGCCAACCCCTTATTCTGAGACTCCTGGTTCTAGACTCCCTAGCCAGGGGAAACATCCTCCCTGTATCTACCCTGTCAAGCTCTAAGAATTTTGTATATTTCAATGAGATCACCTCTCATTCTTCTAAACGCTAGAGAATATAGGCCGAGTCTACTCAATCTCTCCTCATAGGACAATCCCCCATCCCAGGAATCAGTCTGTGAGCCTTCATTGCACTCCCACTATGGCAATTATATCCTTTCTTAAGTAAGGAGACCAAAACTATACACAATACTCCAAATGTGATCTCACCAGGGCCCTATATAATTGCAGTTAGACCTCTTTACTCTTATACTCAAATCCTCTTGTAATAAAGGCCAACATACCATTTGTTTTCCTAATTGCTTGCTGTACCTGCATGTTAACTTTCAGTGATTCGTGTACAAGGACACCCAGGTCCCTCTGAACACCAACATTTCCCAATCTCTCACCATTTAAAAAATACTCTGCTTTTTTATTTTTCTACCAAAGTGGATAACTTCACATTCTCCACATTATATTCCATTTGCCATATTCTTGCCCATTCACTTAGCCTGTCTATATCCCCTTGAAGCCTCTTTACATCCTCCTCACAACTTACATTCCCACCCAGCTTTGTACCATCAGCAAACTTGGATATATTACATTTGGTCCCCTCATCCAAATTATTGATGTAGATTGTGAATAGCTGAGGCCCAAGCACTGATCCCACTAGTTAGCCTGCCAACCCGAAAATGACCCGTTAATTCCTACTCTCTGTTTTCTGTCCGTTAACCAATCCTCAATCCATGCTAGTATATTACTCCCAATCCCATGCGCCCTAATTTTGTTTAATAACCTCTTGTGTGGCACCTTCTCGAATGCCTTCTCAAAATCCAAATACACAACATCCACTGGTTCCCCCTTATCTATTCTGCTAGTTACAACCTCAAAAACCACTAAGAGATTTGTCAAACACGATTTCCCTTTCATAAATCCATGTTGACTCTGCCCAATCCCATTATTATTTTCTAAGTGTCCTGTTACCACGTCCTTAATAATAGATTCTAGCATTTTCCCTACTACTGATGTCAGGTTAACTGGTCTGTAGTTCCCCATTTTCCATCTCCCTCCTTTCTTAAATAGTGGGGTTACATTTGCTACCTTCCAATCCACAGGAACCGTTCTAGAATCTGTGGAATTTTGGAAGAGGACGGCCAATGCATCCACTCTCTCTATAGCCACCTCTTTTAAAACCCTAGTATGTAGGCCATCAGGTCCAAGGGATTTATTGGCTTTCAGTCCCATTAATTTCTCCAGTACTTTTTTTTTACTAATACTAATCTCTTTCAGTTCCTTATTCTCGTTAGACCTTTGGTTCTCCACTATTTCCGGGAAGTTTTTTGCGTCTTCTTCCGTGAAGACATACAAAAGTATTTGTTTAATTTCTCAGCCATTTCCTTATTCCCCATTACAATTTCTCCTGTCTCAGCCTGTAAGGGACCCACATTTACTTTTGCTAATCTTTTCCTTTTTACATACCTATAGAAGCTTTTACAATCTGTTTTTATGTCTTTCGCTAGTTTACGCTCATTCTATTTTCCCTTTCTTTATCAATTTCTTGGTCCTCCTTTGCTGAATTCTAAAATCCTCCCAATCCTCAGGCTTACTACTCTTTTTGGCAACATTATAACCCTCTTCCTTTAATCTAATACTATAATTTATTTATCTTGTTAGCCACGGTTGGACCATTTTTCCCATATTGTTTTTAATTCCTTAAGGGAATGTATATTCATTGCAAATTATGAATTATTTCTTTAAATGTTTGCCATTGATTTTCTACTGTCATATCTTTTAATCTACCTTAGCCAACTCGCCTCTCATATCTACGTAGTTTGCTTTGTTCCGGTTTAGGACCCTAGTTTCAGACTTAACTAAATCACTCTCAAACTCAACATAAAATTCTATCATATTATGATCACTGCTTCCTAGAGGCTCCTTTACTACAAGGTTATTAATTAACCCTGTCGTATTGCACAGTACTAGATCTAAAATAGCCAATTCCCTCGTAGGTTCCTTGACATACTGATCTAGAAAACTATCTTGAATGCATTCCATGAACTCTTCCTTTGCACTATTTCTGCAAATTTGGTTTGCCCAGTCTATGAAAGTTAAAGTCCCCCATGATTACTGTATTACTGTTGTTACATACATCTCTAATTTCCTGATTTATATTCTGCCCAACACTATAACCACTGTTAAGGGGCCTATAGATTACTCCCAGTAGTGTTTTCTGCCCCTTGTTGTTTCTTAGCTGCACCCAAACTGATTCTACATTTTGTTTTTCCGAGCCAATATCCTTTCTCTCTACTGTCTTTATCCCCTGCTTTATTATCAGGGCTACCCCTCCTCCTTTTCCATTCTGCCTGTCTCTTCTAAAAGTCAAATATCCTGGAATATTTAGTTCCCAACCTTGGTCACTCTGCAACCATGTCTCTGTAATGGCTATTAAATAAAACCCATTTATTTCTATCTGTGCTATTAATTAATCGATTTTGTTGCAAATGCTTCATGCATTCAGATATAGTACTTTTAGCTTTTTTCTATTTTTCCCTGATGTCACTTATGCCCTATTACCTTTATTAATCTTTCTGTCCGTTCCTGACCCACTCTGCTTATCTTTACCCAGGTCACTACTCTGCTCTACAGCCTTGACATTTCTCTTACTGCTTTTGAATTTACCCTTTCCTGAATCCTCCCACCACCCCCCAATTAGTTTAAAGCCCTATCTACCGCCTTAGTTATTCAATTCGCCAGAACACTGGTCCCAGCCCGGTTTAAGTGGAGCCCGTCCCCATGGAGCAGCTCTCTCTTTCCCCAATACTGGTGCCAGTGCCCCATGAATTGAAACCCCTGCCTCCCACTCTTTGAGCCACACATTTAACTTTCTAATCTGTTTGGCCCTATGCCAATTTGCCCGTGGCTCAGGTAACAATCCAGAGATTATTACCTGTGAGGTTCTGCGTTTTAATTTTGACCCTAGCTCCTCAAACTCTCTCAGCAGAACCTCATTCCTAGTTCTACCTATGTTGTTGGCTCCTAACATGGACCATGACAACTGGATCCTCCCCCTCCCACTCCAAATTCATCTCCAGCCGCGAGGAGACATCCTTTACCCTGGCACTGGGCAGGCAACACAACCTTCGGAACTCCCGGTCGCGGCTGCAGAGAACAGTATCTATCCCTCTGACTATACTGTCCCCTACCACTACCACATTCCTTTTCACTCCCCCCACTTGTATGGCCTCCTGCACCATGGTGCCATGGTCAGTTTGCTCATCCACCCTGCAGTCCTTGTTCTCATCCCCACAGGTAGCAAGTATCTCATACCTGTTGGTCAAAGTCAAGGGCCGAGGCTCCACCATCACTACATCCTGGGTCCCCATACCTTCCTGACTCGCAGTCACATCCTCCTGTCCCTAACCATTGACGAACTCTAAAATACTACTTAATCTAAGGGGTGTGACTGCCTCCTGGAACAAAGTGTCCAGGTAACTCTCCCCCTCCCTGATGCCACGCAATGTCTGCACCTCGTACTCCAGCTCAACAAGTCTTAGCTAAAGTTCCTCGAGCTGCAGACACTTACCGCAGATGTGGTTGCTCGGGATCTCGCTGGTATCCACAAGCTCCCACATGCTGCAGTTACGGCACACCACCTGCCCTGCCATGTCTAACCTTCTTTATTTATTTGATCAGTTAATTAATTATTTTTATCAATTATTTTAGTTTTATTACTTAATTGGTTTATCTAGTTTTAGTTACTAATTTAATAAAGTAAAGTTATAGCAATTTACAGTTTCTTAGCTAGCTTAGTGACTAAAAAAAACCTGTAATACTCACCAACCAATCACCTACCTGCTGTCCTGTGATGCCACTCCTTGATTTTTTTTTCTCTCTCTCCTCCGCTCTTTATTCCCCTGGCTCCGCTCCGTCCCCGACCAGGTCCGCTCTCGCCACTGCTCTATGGATATCAGGCGGGAAACTCAACTTTCCCGCCCGATCCCCATATCCCTTAGAGTTCAAAAATCTATCGATCTCAATCTTGAATATACTCAATGACTGAGCATCCACAGCCCTCTGGGGTAGAGAATTCCAAAGATTCACAACCCTCTGAGTGAAGAAAGTTCTCCTCATCTCAGTCCTAAATAGCCAACCTCTTATCCTGAGACTATGCCCCCTAGTTCTAGACTCTGTAATAAAGGGAAGTAGCCTCTCAGCATCCACCCTGTCAATCCCCCTCAGAATCATATATGTTTCAATGAGATCACCTCTCATTCTTCTGAACTCCAGAGAGTATCGGCCCATTCTACTCGATCGTTGTCTGAAAACGCTCCTGTGAAGCGCCTTGGGACATATTATTACATTAAAGGCGCTATATAAATGCAAGTTGCAGTTGTGTTTCTTCCAATGGCGTTGGAAAATAGAAGCCTAGGCAAATGTTACCTCAGACACGGGGCAGCGATATGGCCGCTCCACAGTGTGGGTGCACCGATGCTGGTAAAGGTAATATGACCTCACCAAAAACTTTTGCCACAGTCACATTTGAACAATCTCTCGCCGGTATGGGTTTCCTAGTGGAGGAAGAGGTGGGAGGTCTGCTTAAGTGCCTTCCTGCACACAGTGCATTAATAGTGGCATTCTCCAGACCAGGGTTTGGTGCTTCAAGTGGTGGGACGAGGATATAAACGCTTTGCCACACTCATAAGGGCACTTTCCCATGTGAAGCCTCTGATGCAGTACAAGTCCAGATGACTGCATGAATGCTTCATCACAGACCATGCAGCAATACAGCTTCTCACCGGACATGCTGCTGAAGGTACGAGGAGCGGGCGAAGAGCTTGTCACAATCTCGAATGGCCGCTTGCCTGTGTGTATCTGCTGGTGCCTCAGGATGGAGGAGGACTGCAGGAACATCTTCCTGCGTGCGGCGAAGAATAACAACTTACATTCTGTAGTGTCTTTCACGACCACAGGACATCCCAAAGCACTTTACAGCCAATGATGTACTTTTGAAGCGTAGTCACTGTTGTAATGTAGGAAATGCGGCTGCCAATTTGCACACAGCAAGGTCCCACAAACAGCAATGAGATTAATGACCAGATAATCTGTTTTAGTGATGGTGGTTGAGGAATAAATATTGGCCAGGACACCTGGGAGAACTCTCTTGCTCTTCTTCGAATAATGCCATGGAAACTCTTACGTCCACCTGAGAAGGCAGACGGTGCCTCAGTTTAATGTCTCATCTGAAAGACGGCACCTCCAACAATGCAGCACTCTCTCGGTACTGCACTAGAGTGTCAGCCTGGATCGTGTGCTCAAGTCTCTGGAATGGGACTTGAATCCACAACCTTCCGACTCAAAGGTGAGAGCGCTACCACTGAGCTAGAGCTGGCACCGTTGGTACCGTCTCTGTCCGGTGTGTGAGCGCCGATGCCGCACAAGGTGAGAATGTGAAACGAATGGCATAGCACAGACCGCGCAGTAGTATGGACGCTCACCAGTGTGGGTACACTTGTGCAGGATGAGCCCCGATGATAGTGCAAAGGATTTCTCACAGAAGACACAGATGGTTTCTCACGTGTGACTGTGACGTGCCAGGTTCGAAGACTGCGCAAATGTCTTTGCGTATTGCTCGCGGCGGAACGGCCTGCCGGCTGTGTGCATGCAGTGGTGCAGCTGCAGGTCTGAGGGTTGGGCAAATGATCTTCCACACTCTGAGCATTTAAAAGGGTTTCCGAATAAGGAATCTGCTAGCTCGCCAACAAGCTCATATACATTGGGAGCGCTCAGGTATCTGATATAATTCCAAGATCAATCCCAATTATTTCAATCCCAATGAGAGATTATATCTATCAGGAAAGACTGAACAGGCTGGGGCTCTTTTCTCTAGAGAAAAGAGAAGGGTGAGAGGTGACCTGATAGAGGTTATAAAATTATGAAGGGGTTTGATAGGGTTGACATAGAGAAGATGTTTCCACTTGTAGGGAGTCCAAAAATAGAAGAAAGTCACTAATAAAGTCAATAAGAAATTCAAGAGAAACTTCTTTACCCAGAGTGGCGAGAATGTGGAACTTGCTACCACTTGGAATGGTTGAGGTGAATAGCTATATAATTAGACAACAGATGCTATGGGCCTCACCCAAAGAGAGAGATTAATGGGGATCAGGGACAGTCATTCAGCTATCCATCCTCTTGGATTTGTCAAATCTTTGTTTCTTCCTCACCGAGAGAGACATATACAAAAAATATAGTAGCAACCAAATTATAATAAGGTGGCCCTTTGCTAGCACACTTAACACATTGTTGGTGAACCTTTCCTTCGTGTTCCAATTTTTCCCTTCCTCTCTTAAAGAGTGTGACTCACACCGAGGTACAATTCCATATGGACCAGCCCTCCAGTGCCTCACCCCAAAAGTCTGCTCTTCAAGTGTAGGAAGCTATTTGAGCATGGGGAGCACCACTGCTGAGTCCATCCTGTCTTTACTCAATGTTCACAAACATTACATTCTAGGAGGGATCATCTGACAGTGATCTTGTGCTTCCTAACCTGGGGACGTTGAGGCCAACCCTGGTGCAGCACCACTGCGCCGGCAAAGATTAGGTAACTGGGCACAGAAGGGTCTTGGGGCATTCCTGGTGTACCACACCATGTGGGGTATTGGTCCATTGCGTCACCAGTCCTCTTCTAATAATAAAATCCTGTAAAACAACAGCCTTTGTCCTAAACATTTCCACAGAGAGAGTTTAGGAGGGTGTGATAATTCTGTGTCTTCTCAAGAGGTGTATTAACAGTATGATTATATATTGCAAGTAAGAACAAGAAAACGGTTACATTTGCTTGTGGTAACTATGAAGATCAGATAAAAAAATTTCACATGCCAACTGTCCCACAAAACATTTCAGCTCAAGATTGGTGCAGGGGAGTTAGCATGGCTGGAATAGTGGTAACAGCACAGATTAAAGCAAAGTACATTATATACTAGTGTTTCATACACTGATGGCTGGAAAATTCTTCTGGATATTTCCGCGGAGAACAAGAGCCTGAAAATGTAAATAAAACATTCCAATATAAGCTTCACACCATAAACAGATGATCTGGTCATTAACACGTTGCTGTTTGTGGGACCTTGCTGTACGCAAATTGGCTGCCGCGGTTCCTACATTACAACAGTGACTACACTTCAAAAGTACTTCAATGACTGTGAAGCTCTTTGGGACGTCCTGAGGTCATGAAAGCTGCTGTAAAAATGCAAGTCTTTCCTTCTTTTTCACCCCTCACACCAACAGACCTAACAGCAACTGAAATCATCTTTGCACACAGCCACCCGCATTGTATGCTGTGAAATACCTGTCGTTCTTCCCATGCTCACCCTAAGGACCTCTAGTTTTCACATTTTCTATCAGACCAGAGAAGCAGTCCGGCCCTGGTTTTTTTAAATTCATTTATGGGATGTGGGCGTCACTGGCAAGGCCAGCATTTATTGCCCATCCCTAATTGTCCTTGAGAAGGCGGTGGTGAGCCACCTTCTTGAACCGCTGCAGTCCGTGTGGTGAAGGTACTCCCACAGTTCTGTTAGGTAGGGAGTTCCAGGATTTTGACCCAGCGACGATGAAGGATCGGCGATATACTTCTAGGTCAGGATGGTGTGTGACTTGGAGGGGAACTTGGAGGTGGTGGTGTTCCCATGTGCCTGCTGCCCTTGTCCTTCTAGGTGGAAGGGGTCGTGGGTTTGGGAGGTGCTGTCGAAGAAGCCTTGGCGAGTTGCTGCAGTGTATCTTGTAGAGGGTACACACTGCAGCCACGGTGCGCCAGTGGTGGAGGGAGTGAATGTTTAAGGTGGTGGATGGGGTGCCAATCAAGTGGACTGCTTTGTCCTGGATGGTGTTGAGCTTCTTGAGTGTTGTTGGAGCTGCACTCATCCAGGCAAGTGGAGAGTATTCCATCACACTCCTTACTTGTGCCTTGTAGATGGTGGAAAGGCTTTGGGGAGTCAGGAGGTGAGACACTAGTTGCAGAATACCCACCCTCTGACCTGCTCTTGTAGCCACAGTATTTATGTGCTGGTCCAGTTAAGTTTCTGGTCAATGGTGACCCCCAGGATGTTGATGGTGGGGGATTCGACGATGGTGAAGCCGTTGAATGTCAAGGGGAGGTGGTTAGACTCTCGCTTGTTGGAGATAGTCATTGCCTGGCACTTCTGTGGCACGAATGTTACCTGCCTCTTATCAGCCCAAGCCTGAACGTCGTCTAGGTCTTGTTGCATGCGGGCATGGACTGCTTCATTACCTGAGGAGTTGTGAATGGCGCTGAACACTGTGCAGTCATCAGTGAACATCCCCATTTCTGACCTTATGTTGGACGGAAGGTCATTGATGAAGCAGCTGAAGATGGTTGGGCCTAGGACACTGCCCTGAGGAACTCCTGCAGCGATGTCCTGGGGCTGTGATGATTGACCTTCAACCATCACACCATCTTCCTTTGTGCCAGGTATGACTCCAGCCAGTGGACCGTTTTCCCCCCGATTCCCATTGACTTCAGTTTTACTAGGGCTCCTTGATGCCACACTCGGTCAAATGCTGCCTTGATGTCAAGGGCAGTCACTCTCACCTCACCTCTGGAATTCAGGTCCTTTGTCCATGTTTGGACCAAGGCTGCAATGAGGTCGGGAGCCGAGTGGTCTTGGCGGAACCCAAACTGGGCATCAGTGAGCAGGTTTTTGGTGAGTAAGTGCCGCTTGATAGCACTGTCGATGACACCTTCCATCACTTTGCTGATGATTGAGAGTAGACTGATGGGGCATTAATTGGCCGGGTTGGATTTGTCCTGCTTTTTGTGGACAGGACATACCTGGGCAGTTTTCCACATTGTCGGATAGATGCCAGTGTTGTAGCTGTACCAGAACAGCTTGGCTAGAGGCGCGGCTAGTTCTGGAGCACAAGTCTTCAGCATGATAGTCGGGATGTTGTCGGGGCCCATAGCCTTTGCTGTATCCAGTGTGCTCAGTCGTTTCTTGTCGAATTGGCTGAGGACTGGCTTTTGTGATGGTGGGGACCTCTGGTATAGGCTAATATGGATCATCCACTCGGCACTTCTGGCTGAAGATGGTTGCAAACGCTTCAGCCTTGTCTTTTGCACTGATATGCTGGGCTCCACCATCATTAAGGATGGGAATATTCATGGAGCCTCCTCCTCCCGTTAGTTGTTTAATTGTCCACCACCATTCACGACTGGATGTGACACGACTGCAGAGCTTTGATCTGATCAATTGATTGTGGGATCGCTTAGCCCTGTCTATAGCTTGCTGCTTCCGTTGTTTAGCATGCAGGTAGTCCTGTGTTGCAGCTTCCCCAGGTTGGCACCTCATTTTTAGGTACACCTGGTGCTGCTTCTGGCATGCTCTTCTACACTCCTTATTGAACCAGGGTTGGTCTCCTGGCTTGATGGTAATGGTAGAGTGAGGGATATGCCGAGCCATGAGGTTACAGATTGTGGTGGAATACAATTCTGCTGCTGCTGATGGCCCACAGCGCCTCACAGATGCCCAGTTTTAAGCTGCTAGATCTGCTCTGAATCTATTCCATTTAGCACGGTGGTAGTGCCACACAACACAATGGATGGTGTCCTCAGTGTGAAGACGGGATTCGTCTCCACAATGACTGTGCAGTGGTCACTGCTGCCAATACTGTCATGGACAGATGCATCTGTGACAGGTAAATTGGTGAGGACGAGGTCAAGTAAGTTTTTCCCTCGTGTTGGTTCTCTCACCACCTGTCGCAGGCCCACACTGGCAGTTATGTCCTTCAGGACTCGGCCAGCTCGGTCAGTAGTGGTGCTACCGAGCCACTCTTGGTGATGGACATTGAAGTCCCCCGCCCAGAGTACATTCTGTGCCCTTGCTACCCTCAGTGCTTCATCCAAGTGGTGTTCAACATGGAGGAGTACTGATTCATCAGCTGAGGGAGGGCAGTAGGTGGTAATCAGCAGGAGGTTTCCTTGCCCATGCTTGACCTGAAGCCTTGGGACTTCATGGGGTCCAGAGTCAATGTTGAGGACTCCCAGGGCCACTCCTTCCCGACTGTATACCACTGTGCCGCCACCCTTGGTGGGTCTGTCCTGCCGGTGGGACAGGACATACCCAGGGATGGTGATGGAGGAGTTTGGGACATTGGCTGAAAGGTATGATTCTGTGTCTGGACTTCTCCACAATACAGTGCTACATCGAAGCAAAGCACTGGTTCGTTTGTCTCTTCCTCCGATGTGGAACTTTCTATGTCGGTGAGCTGCTCCATCTAGCGGGAAGGAAATTGACAAAACATCAAACTAATGGCAGGAGGTTTCAAATGACAGGCAGTCTGGGGCCTCACTTCCAGCCGTAATCCAATACTGTTAGCCGCTAGGTTAAACACCTGCCCTTGTGTAAATGTTGTACAATCCTATACCGTAACCAGTGGGCTATCCAGCTACCCTAACCAAAACCAATCACTGTAACTGCTAGGCTATCTCGCATCCCCCTTTAAATGTTTCATTTTGAATACACAAAAATTACACTGAATTGGATACCTCTTCCCCTGCCAGAATTTCCACTGATGGTCCATCTTTGCTGTCTCTTCCATTCACTTGGATGCTATCCAAGAATTGAACAATGCCGTGCTTAAAAGGACTGCAGTCCTTTCTCTACCTAAAGCGGAAAGCGAACAGAGAGCAATATATGCAGCGTTGGGAGCTCCAGAGGACAGCCCTTCCATCCATGCCAAGGTACAGTGAGCTAGTGGCCTATATTCACTCCAAACAATGGCTTATTCTTCTCAATAGAACAAGCAACACTTGTGTTCTGCCAGCACACAGCTACTATGTGGAACAAGACTTTTAGGTAAGTGATCTCCGGAATGCAGCAAAACAGACAGTCCCGAGTGTTTGTATGAATGGAGTAGGCTGTGTAGAAATGACCAACAGATCGTATGACAAAAAAGGGCTTGTCTATTGTAAAAGATTCTCGTAATATTTATAGCCTGCTCAGTATCAATATGTTCAAGTGAAAAAGATCCTTTATCTTCATGATCTGACATCAGAGTGCTTTGCTCAAGGTCTCCAGTAATATCCGCACTCCTGGTATCGCACAGACATTGCTACTGTCAGTTCAACCATTTGTTTACCTATCACTGGGTGAAGTTTTTAGGATAAATGGGCAAGGCTTTTCAACCTTGAGAGAAGACAACAGGCGACCTCATTAAGATAGTAAGATGGTGGAAAGGATAGATTCAGAAAATGACTCCAAAATAACCCTCGAGACAGGAGTATAAATGCAGCCTATTTGAACTTTTAGAAGACTGTCTCCAGTATGTCTCAAACTTTATTCAAAATTATCTGCTTCCCTTTATGAGCCCATGGTGTTTATATATCAATTCCTTCTCTGACCACTAGATGACTCTATACAACTAACATAAAGAAGAAGGAGCTCACTTTTATAAAGCAGCTTTCCACATCTTCAGCAACAACAGTAACCTGCATTAATATAGCACCTTTAATGTAGTAAAACATCCCAGCTTCACAGGAGCAATTGACAAACAAAATCTGACACCAAACCACATAAGGAGATATTAGAACTGGTGAGCAAAAGCTTGGTCAAAGAGGTAGGTTTTAAGGAGCGTCTAAAAAGAGGAAAGAGAGGTAGAGAGGCAGAGAGGTTTAGGCAGGGAATTCCGAGCTTAGGTCCTAGGATTGGCCGCCAATGGTGGAGTGAAGAAAATCAGGGATACCCAAGAGGCCAGAATTAGAGAAGCGCAGATATCTTGGAGGGTTGTAGGACTGGCGGAGGTTACAGAGATAGGGAGGGGCGAGGCCATGGAGGGATTTGAAAGCAAGGATGAGAATTTTAAGATCGAGGTGCTGCCAGACTGGGAGCCAATGTAGGTCAGCGAGCACAAGGGTGATGGGTGAACAGGACTTGGGGCGAGTTAGGACACGGGCAGCAGAGTTTTGGATGACCTTAAGTTTACGAAGGGTGCAAGTTGGGAGGCCGGCCAACAATATTCCCTTTAATTTTTTTTGGGTGCGCGGCCCCTTTAAGGGGCTGTGTGGTTCATTCAAAATACTGCGCATGCGCGGTTTTTCCTATTTAAAAGCCGGTGAGACGGCTGTGCGGGAGTTGCAGAATGCCGTGCAGCTTAAAGGGAACATTGCTGGCCTAGAGTGTATTGGAATAGTGGAGTCTGGAGTTAACAGAGGCATGAATAAGAGTTTCAGCAGCAGATGAGCTGAGGCAGGGGTGGAGACAGCCGATATTATGGAGGTGGAAGGAGGCGGTCTTGGTGATGGAGAGTATATGGAGTCAGAAGCTCAGCTCAGGGTCAAATAGGTCACCAAGGTTGCAAATGGTCTGGTTCTGCCTCACACATGGCCATGGAGAGGGAGGGAGTTGATGGCTAGGGAACGGAGTTTGTGGCAGGGACCAAAGACAGTGGCTTCGGTCTTCCCAATATTATATTGGAAGAAATTTCTGCTCATCCAATACTGGATGTCAGACAAGCAGCATGACAAATCAGAGGCAGTGGAGGGCTTGAGAGAGGTGGTGGTGAGGTAGAGCTGGATGTGATCAGCGTACATGCAGAGCCCAATATCATGTTTTCGGATAATGTTGTCGAGGGGCAGCATGTAGATGAGAAATAGGAGGGGGCCAAGGATATATCCTAAGTGAACCCCAGAGGTAACGGTGCCATTGCAGGTGATTCTCTGGCTATGACCGGATAGATAGGAATGCAACCAGGTAAGGGCAGTCCCACTCAGCTGGATGACGGAGGAGAGGCATTGGAGAAGGATGGTGTGGTCAACCATGTCAAAGGCTACAGACAGGTCAAGAAGATTTGGAGAGACAGTTTACCATGGTCACAGTCAAGTAGGATATAATTTGTGACTTTGATAAGGGCTGTTTCAGTACTGTGGCGGGGCGGAAACCTGATTGGAGGGTTTCAAACATGGAGTTGTGGAAAAGATGGGCACGGATTTGGAAGGCGACAACACGTTCAAGGACTTTGGAGAGAAAAGGGAGGTTGGAGATGGGGGCGAAAGTTTGCAAGGACAGAGGGGTCAAGGGTGGATTTTTTGAGGAGGTTGATTATGGGAGATTTGAAGGCAAGGGGGACAGTACCTGATTGGACTGAACCATTAACAGTATCAGCTAATATGGGGCCAGGAAACGAAGTTGCATGGTCAGCAGTTTGGTGGGAATAGGGTCGAGGGAACAGAAGGTGAGTCTCATGGATAAGATGAGCTTGAAGAGGGCATGAGGGGAGATAGGCGAGAAACTAGAGAAAGATGCAATTTCAGTGCTAGGGTAAGTGAGGGAAACAACAGAGGCAGCTGAAAAGCTGGTCTCAATCTTAGTGACAAATAAGTCTATGAGCTCCTCGCATATTGTTGGAGGGGAGGGTAGTGGGGGCAGGGGAGATGGGTTTAAGAAGACAGTTTGTAGTGGAGAAGAGAAGCCAGGGGTTATCTTTGCATTCCAGCATGTTCCTGAAATAGTGAGAAGTTTAGATAGAGAAGAGCAGGATCCGAAAGTGTTTGTGGTCCAGCCAGATCTGGGGATGAATGGCTAATCCACTTGACCGACATAAACATTCAAGTCCATGTCTGTTGTGCTTAAGGGAGAAGAGATGAGGGTCGTACCAGGGGGAACAACCAGTGTAAGAGAATAATGAATTTAGGGGACAAGGGCATCAAAGGTGGAGGTGAGAGTGTGATTGAGCAGATCGGTGGCTGTAGAAATGTCATAGCGCTTGGAGGGCCAACGGCTAAACAATTGGAAATTTGAAAGTGCTGTTTTAAGTGACTTGGAGGAGAGTTTTTTCCAGGGGCAGACAGGGAAGGAAGTGGAATAAAAACAGAAAATGCTGGAAATACTCAGCAGGTCAGGCAGCATCTGTGGAGAGAGAAACAGAATTAACGTTTCAGGTCGATGACCTTTCATCAGAACTGGAAAAAGTTAGAGATGTAAAAGATTTTAAGCAAGTGCAGGGGCAGGGAAAGGGGGGAGGGGAGGAAAGAACAAAAGGGAAGGTCTGTGATAAGGTGGAAGACAGGAGTGATTAAATGACAAAAGGAGATGGTAATAGGAAAGATAAAGAAACAAGAGGAGTCTAGAAGAGGTGTAAATGGGAATGGCAGAATCATCAACAGCTGCCATCTGAAAAAAATAGGGGCAGAGGTTATGGTCTGAAATTGTTGAACTTGATGTTGAGTCCAGAAGGCTGTAAAGTGCCTAATCAAAAGATGAGGTGCTGTTCCTCGAACTTCTGTTGAGCTTTGTTGGAACAGTGGAGGAAGCCGAAGACCGAGAGGTCAGAATGGAAGTGGAGCGGAGAATTAAAGTGACAGGCGACCAGAAGCTCGGGGTCACCCTTATGGGCTGAAGAGAGGTTCAGAAGGAAGTGGGATGTGAGTGGAGAGGGATACAAGGAAGTGATCAGAGATGGCCTTAACTGTGATTGATACGATAGGAGTAGAGAGTCCTCGTGAGATGGCAAAGTCGAGGGGGTGGCCGTGAATATGGGCATGCGAGATTATATGGAGGGGGAGGTTATGGGAGGATAGGAGGGCAGTTAACTCAGAGGAGAGTGGGCAGGATGAGTAGAGATGAAGGTTGAAATCACCAAGGATGAGAAGTTGCTCACTGCAGAAGTTGAGGAAGGAAAGCAGTGAAGATATCGCAGTGAGAAACTTGACATGGCACTTGGGTGGGTGGGTGAGAAAGAGGATTTTATAAAAGACAGGGGTGGAACAGGGTGATATGCTCAAAGGTGGAGAAGGTGCCAGAGGAGTAGGGGGACAGACCAAGGTGTAATTTGGTAATAAGGGCCACACCACCGCTGCAGCGGTCTGGATGAGGCAGGTGTGAAAGCTATAGCCAGACGGGGAGGCATCATTAAGGTAGAAGATGTCATCACCTGTCAGCCATGTTTCCATCAAGATCATTGTTAGCAACCTCCTTTCTCCTCTGGTTCACAACAACACGTTTCGAGTAAGCACGAGACTTTGTAGTGGAGTATACGGAACAGACTTTATTGATATACAATAAAGGTGATCAGTCTTTACTGCATAGAGAGAGTGACTTTACCGGTTTCTGTATCTTTCAAGTACACTCTGACAAATTGTTGAAAACCATGATCCTTTGTACACCATAGTTTGACTACATCAAAGGAAAATTTCAAAATGACGTTTCTATTTCCCAAATCCTCTGAAAACAGACTATGTAAACAGTTTGCAATTGTTTACCTCAGAACCATTTCCCCAACACAAGACTTCCCGAAGTAACATTTTCTAGCATCTTTGACCAATTGTTATCAGTATCTAATGGATACCTACTTTACCCTAAAACTAAACATTAACCATTCATGGGTGATGTCATTACTAACACTTATTCCCTTACACAAGCACTTTACATTTCAGAAAACAAGCAATACCTTCTCCTCAGGCACTTCAATGTCATCCTGTTTATATCTTGGAAAGCCTAACAATGCATTCCTTTTACGACAATTCCAGGAAAACCTGTTGCTTTAAGATACAAAGTAGTTCGACTGTTAAACTTTTAACTTTCACGATGTCCAACAGTCATAATGCTGATGCAATCATCCACAATAAGTTCATGGATAGTGAGTGAACAGACATTCTGGAAGGAGATGCGGAGAGGGGCAGTAACAGCTGATCCACTGGCAGAGTCCACAGGGTCAGCGCTGGGAGGGGAGAATAGGACAGGAAGGAGGTTGGAGGATTAGCCCCAGCGGGTAGGCTGGGCGGGATGGTCAGCGAGAAAGTAAGATGGGGCAGTTGGCATTGCTGCTCGGAAGCAGACAGCGACAATGGCCTTGATGGGCCCTTCAGAGGAAGCCGAGAGGCACAGAGGCAAGCTGTGTGCTTATCCAAGAGGGAGTCAAGCCTGGGATGGCGACAGGAGATTAGGAAGAGCGAGGATTGGTGAAGGGTTGGGGTAGGGATTTGGGAGGGGGCGCTGGACAGAGTACCTGAGAGGGGATAGATGAAGGAAGGCATGATGACAGGAGACAGGGGCCCAGGAGGGGTAGAGAGAAAGGAAGAAAAAAAGGTGGGGGGAAATAGAAGTGATGAGCTCAGGGACATCTTAAAGCATTTCACAGCCAATTAATTCCTTTTTTCGAAATACAGTTACTGCTGTTGTGTAAGCAAGCACAGCAGCCAATTTGTGCATAGCAAGATTCCACAAACAACAATGAGATGAATGATTAGTTCATTGAATCATAGAATGATACAGTACAGGAGGCTATTCGGCCCATCGTGCATGTGCCAGCTCTTTGAAAGAGCTATCCAATTAGTCCCTGCTCTTTTCCCATAGCCCTGCAAATGTTTCCCCTTCAAGTATTTATCCAATTCCCTTTTGAATGTTACAATTGAATCTGCTTCTACCACCCTTTCAGGCAATGCATTCCAGATCATAACAACTCGCCGTATCATTTTTTTTTCCTCGTGTCGCCTCTGGTTCTTTTGCCAATTACCTTAAATCTGTGTCCTCTGGTTACTCACCCTTCTGCCACTGGAAACAGTTTATCCTTATTTACTCATCTAAACCCTTAAAGATTTTGAACACCTCTATCAAATTGCCCCTTAACCTTCTCTGCTCTAAGAAGAGCAACCCCAGCTTCTCTAGTCTCTCTACTAGTTAGTCTGTTTTAATGATTTGGCTGAGGGTTAAAAGCTGGCCAGGACACAAGGACTCACTACTCTTCTTCGCTAAACTTCCATGGGATTTTTTATGTTCATCCAAAGACACAAATGGGGACTCGCTGTAACGCATCATCCAAGGATGGCACATCAGTCAATGCAGTACTCCCTCATTAACTGAGCTGGCGTGTCAGCCCAGATTATGTGTTCAAGTCCTGACTCAGGTGAAAGTTCCAACACTGCACCCTGTTGACACACATCATGACATCTCTATTTCTTTCAAGAAAATATTTTTTTTTAAGTAAATTCAAAATTTAAATAAACTTTACACAGGAGATTATTATTAAAGGATACATTTTCATACAGATAAACTATAAATCTAATCTAACAGGTGGTTTTCACATTCCAGTTGGGTATTTCCAGGCCAGTTCACTCTTACTAATCTTGGGCTTAGTTTGTTTTTCCAGTGTTTAGTTTCCTCAATCATCTCTTCTTGTATGGCTCCAACCTTTCAGACATTTTGATGAAATCTCTACTATTCCTTCTGAACTCTTGATCATCTGATCTTATTGACTAGTCACTGTTACACAGAACAAATACTAGTTTCCATGTATTTCATTCGAGCATATGCACTGTCTCCTGGTGGCGATGGTTTTAAAAGAACAGTTCCTCAGTAATGGTACATCTCTTGCTTACTTTTTGTCGTACTTGAACTGTTGTGTCCTTTGATGACTTTTGGCTTGATCAGTCGCTCTGTGACAGGAAGTGTTATTTTCATTCGATGGCCCTTCAACAATTGTGCTGGGAATGCTATTCTATCTCCGTGGAGGTTATCTACTTCCTTCAAGTTTTTTCCAACTTGAACAGCTTTCTCCACTTTCCCATTGGAATTCAGCTACTTTGGTCCTTTGAATCTGTAGGCTTTGCTAGATTTTCTGAACTCCATACTTGCAAACTGGAGACCATTATCTGAAACTATTTCTTCTGGAATATTGTATCTATCAAACTGCAATCACATTTGAACTCTTGTGTACAACTTTGATGAGTCTTTATCGAGTTGTATTTACCAGTAGCCACAATTTGCAACAAACACACTGAAGATTTTGGTATTTGATAACAATGAAACTGCCTGTATGGTCACATTAGATAGTGTTTGCTTTCTATAGCTTCATTTTAATCTTTAGGGTTGAGCCATACTCTCACTCATGCATTGTTTGGCCTGTCTACTGTCGAGCCAATTTTTGTCTATTGTTAATCCATTGGCTTGATTCTTTGATTTTCGTTAGTTTATCCATTCTAATTGGTTCATCATGAGCTTTCTCACAAAGTACGACTGGCAGATGCGAGTTTGGTTGAAGACCTGGCTTCATCAGCTTGCGCTGCTATTTTGCTATGCATTCCAAACTTTTCAATACATGTGGATGCCTCTCAGTTACTTTTAAACGTTGATCATTAATGACTGTATCAATTCTTTTGATCAGTCTTAAAAAAGTTGCCAGGCTCAAATTCCCAGGATTGGTTGAATTTGCTGCTCTAGAACTTGAAATTCTGGGTTTTGGTATTTGTCATATTCACACACCACATGACATTTTCTTATTGGCTTCATGTTTTGGTCAGAGTGCATCACTAACTTTGCATTAGATTGCTCCGTTTTGTGCTTAGCTTCTGATGAACTGGCTTTGGCAGCTGTTGGTAGCACTCTTGCCTGAGTCAGAAGGTTGCGGGTTTAAGTCCCATTCCAGGAACTTGAGGACAAAAATCTAGGCTGACACTCCAGTGCAGTGCTGAGGGAGTGCTGCACTGTCAGAGGTGCCGTCTTTCAGATGAGACGTTAAACTAAGGCCCTGTCTGCTCTATCAGATAGATGTAAAAGATCCCATGGCACTATTTTGAAGAAGAGCAGGAGAGTTAACCCCAGTGTCCTGGCCAATATTTATCCCTCAATCAACATCACAAAAACAGATTATTTGGTCATCACATTATTGCTGTTTGCGGGAGTTTGCTGTGTGCAAATTGGCTGCCACATTTCCTACATTACAACAGTGACTACATTTTAAAAAAGTACTTCATTGGTTGTAAAGTGCTTTGGGATGATAGGCGGTGTATAAATGCAAATATTTCTTTTATCACAATGAGCTCCCATGTCTAGCTTAAAATGCACAATTCTGTTATTTATCTTGAGGTTGACTGTTCATTCACGTAATTTGCTGTCTGACTGTCATGCATAAAAACGTTGTTCTTACTCTTAACTGGTTTTTTATTTTTATTAGCTTGCTATCTTATTCTTTGCTTATCTGATGAGGATGTTTTTGCTGACTTGCATATTTTAACCAAATATTTGTTTTACATTCAGTTTCTCCAGGACTGAAGGTAACTGATCAAGTTAGTTTACTTCCCAACTGCTTCTATCTGCCTACAATGATCAATGATTTGGTCTTGCTCAAATTCCTCTTGCAGACGTGCTAATGGCTACATGAATGATAGCCAAAATATCTGGATTTAATCACAACATTCAGAATTTGCAAGAATAAAGACAAGGTACCAGAAGGGAAAGGATGGGGTAGATTGTGGGTTCAATAAATGTCAGGTTTGTGTTTAAACAAAGACATACTGTTTAAAACAGTTTTGTTGAAGAACAGACTGCGAGCTGTATTTGGAACAGAGCACTTACTCACTGAACTCTCAGGCAGTACTTATGGAATTCTATTAAAAGACTAACTATGACCCTGGATTCCTAATAGTTGCCACTAATTGTAATGCTTGGTTCAGTTGGAGACTTTCTACAGGACAGAAAATGGGCCCTGGCTGTTATGCATCAGGAATGTAAGAATTCTTGAAATCTTTAGACTCTTTTGAAGCAAACTAAAATGCATCAATGGGAAGGGTTACAGTATTTTTAAAGAAACCCATAGAAAGCAAGGTCCTAATTTTGAGGTTTATAAGATTGTTAAAGGTTATACTCCTCACACCCATCCCTGCCAAGAGGCTTCTTGAAAATTTGAGTTACATATCTCAGGTTTGGCTTGATATTTATAATTGTACTCTCATTTGTCCAGAAAATTACTTTGGCTTTTTCACTACTACTGAATATAAAAGTGGTTGGTCCACACCCAAAACATCAACTCCTACATTCTCTCCACAGATGCTGCATGACCTGCTGAAAGATTCCAGCATTTTCTGTTTTTGTTTGATTTCCAGCATCTGCAGTTCTTTGCCTTTTGTTGAAGTGGTTATACTGGCTGATGGCCAGCACTCTGTGCCCAAAGATGGGCTTCTATGGGTAGAAATACTGCTCTACGTTCAATGTTGTGAAGCATTTATTACAGACAGTCTTGAATTACCTTGATCTGAGTAACAAATCATTACTGAAAAACAAAGATTGGAATTGAGGGGAATCTCACATGTGGTCAGGCAGAGACTAATTTATAAGAACATTGAAAAGTACAAAACTAGAAAGAGAGAGACTGCAGTCCATCTGATCTGTCCCAAAAATAAATAACTCTCAATCACCCATTTCTTAAAATATTTATCCAATTATCCCGTAACTTTTTCCATACTACCTGACCCACTGCCTTCCTGGGCAGTCAATTCTACACATTCAGCAACCTGTCTGTGCACCTTCCCTCTTCCAGCTTGAGCCCATTCCCTGGTTTCTGAGCACGATCATAGAATCATACAGCACAGAAGGAGGCCATTCGGCCCATCGTGCCTCTGCCGGCTCTTTGAAAGTGCTCTCCAATTAGTCCCACTCCCCTGCTCTTTCCCCATAGCCCTGCACATTTTTTCCTTTTCATGTATTTATCCAATCCCTTTTGAAAGGTACTATTGAATCTGCTTCCACCACCCTTTCGGGCAGTGAATTCCAGATCGCAACAACTCACTGGGTAAAAACAATTCTCTTCTCCCCTCTGGTTCTTTTGCCAATGACCTTCAATCTGTGTCCTCTGGTTACCGACCCTCCTGCCACTGGAAACAGTTTCTCCCTATCAAAACCCTTCATAAATTTGAACACCTCTATTAAATCTCCTCTTAGCCTTCTCTGCTCTAAGGAGAACAATCCCAGCTTCTCCAGTCTCCCCACTAGAGACGTGGATTTGAAGGCCTCTCCTTTTTGACAGTTGGAAGAGCCCAAAAGGGGCAAGGAGGTTTTGGAAGTCTTAACCCAATTGGCGTGGGCCCACTACTAAAAATTCAACACAAGCTGGCATTATCTCTGAGAACTCGTTTTCCCTGCATTTTCTTGCTCGAGTCAGGCTGTCTGTAAAAGGGCAGTGATTGGGAACGCTGGATTAGACTTCTCTGTCGCTGGAGTGGATAAAATGATCTGACCTCTGGTGGGTTTCTAGTTTCACCTGTTCCCAGCTTGTTTCTAATGTAATTCTTTTTTTCTTTTTTGCTTCCTCCTTGCAGGGTGATAAAGGAGATCCAGGTGAAAAGGTAGAGTATAGCCAGAATGTTTCTTGAACTTTTATTTTCATAGAATCATACAGCACAGAAGGAGGCCATTCGGCCCATCGTGCCTGTGCCGGCTCTTTGAAAGAGCTATCCAGTGAGTCCCACTCCCCCTGCTCTTTCCCCATAGCCCTGCAAATTTCTCCTTTTCAAGTATATATCCAATTCCCTTTTGAAAGTTACCACTGAATCTGCTTCCACAACCCTTTCACTTAGTTCACTCCAGCATACTCAATTTATTCATTTCCTTAAGAACATAAGAAAGGCTGGAACAGAAAAAAAAAGTAATTATGGTGTATTAGGCCCATTCTTCCCATACAAATCTTGGGTCTACCCAAGATATTCTCTCAATTCAGCAGTGTTGATCACTCCAGTAAGTGGTCCCTGTGTCTTACGTTCAGGACTGTGCCCATCCAGCCATAATATCTAATCATTGATAATGTACTCCAACCCCCTTGCAATAAAGTCCAACATACCATTTGCCTTCCTAATTGCTTGCTGAACCTGCATGCTAACTTTCTGTGTTTCCTGTACAAGGACACCTAAATCTCTCTGAACACCAAATTTAAAAAATATTCTGGTTTTCTATTCTTCCTACCAAAGTGACTAACCTCACATTTCTCCACATTAAACTCCATCTCCCACAGTCCAAAAATGTGCGAGTTAGGTTGATTTGGCTATGATAAATTGACCCTTAGTGTTAGGGGGGGATTAAATATGTGGGGTTACGGGGATAGGATGGGATATGTTAGGGGGAATTAAATACGTGGGGTTACGGGGATAGGGTGGGATATGTGTCGGTGCAGGCTCGATGGGGATTCTGTGTGAGGGGGCAGGGACAGGGTGCTGGATTTGGATGATCAGCCATGATCGTATTGAATGGTGGAGCAGGCTCGACGGGCCGAATGGCCTACTCCTGCTCCTAGTTTCTATTGCCCACTCACTTAACCTGTCTATATCCCTCTGCAGGCTCTTTGTGTTCTCCTCACAGCTTATCCACCTAGCTTTGTATCGTCAGCAAACTTGGATACGTTACACTTGGTCCCTTCATCTAAGTCATTAATATAGATTGTAATTAGCCGAGGCCCAAGCACTGATCCTTGCAGCACCCCACGAGTTACAGCCTGCCAAGCTGAAAATGACCCATTTACCCCTACTCTGTTTTCTGTCCGTTAACCAATCTTCTATCCATGCCAATATATTACCCCCAATATATTACATGGGCTTGTCTTGCAATAAACTGCTTAGACCTTTGTTACCTTTTTCTAAGCAGACCATCCCGACTGACAGACCTTCAGAGCTTTCTTGTACTTTTTCCTCTGTGTTCACAGGAAGTGGAAAGGCTGTTCTCTGACTTCCTCCCCACTGTAGTGTAGTGGTTATGTTACTGGACGAGTAATCCAGAGAACGCGAGTTCAAATCTCACCACAGCAGTTTAAGAATTTGAATTCAATTTAATTTTTTTAAATCTGGAAATAAAAAAAAATGCTGGTATCGGTAAAAAAAAGTGACCAGGAAGCAGTCAAATTGTTGTAAAAACACAACTGGTTCACTAATGCTGTCGTTACCCACTCTAGCCTTTGTGACTCCACCCACACCAAAGTGATTTGTTTCTTAACCAGCCTCTGAAGTGGCCTAGCAAGCCACTCAGTTGTATTAAGCCTCTTGCAGCGGTTCAGGAAGGCACCCCACCACCACCTTCTCAGGTCAACTAGGTATGGGCAATAAATGCCAGCCTTGCCAGTGACGCTCACATCCCACAAACAAATAATTTTTGAAAAATCAGTTATTCGCCAATAGGCCTGTCAACCAAACCAGCCACCTCCCTCTCAGCATTGTAGCCAAGGACATTGTCTTGAGTGGATGGCCTACTAGTAGTGTGAGGGGAGATAGAAAATGACTTATAGTTATTGTTGTGGTAAACAGTAAGAATAATTAACTCATTAATATCAGTCCCTTTTTTGCCTCAGCAGCAGCAGTACATAATTGTAAAAAGTATTTAAATCCTGCGTGAACTCACTTTAATTTTAATTTATAACATTTTTTACAGTGAATTTACAACACAGAAACAGGCCATTCGGCCCAACCAGTCTATGCCAGTATTTATGCTCCACACGAGTTTCTTCCCACTCTATTTACTTCATCTCACCCTATCAACATATCCTTCTATTCTTTTCTCCCTCAATTACTTATCTAACTTACCTTTAAATGCAGCTATGATATTTGCTTCAACTACTCTTTGTGGTAGCAAGTTCCACATTCTCACCACTCTCTGGGTAAAGAAGCTTCTCTTGAATTCCCTATTTGATTTTTTAATGATTATCTTATATTTATGGCCCCGAGATTTGGACTCCCCCACAAGTGGAAACATCTTCTCCATGTCTATCCTATCGAACTCCTTCATAATTTTCAAGACCTCTTTCAGGCCACCTCTCAGTCTTCTCCTTTCTCGAGGAAAGAGCCCCAGCCTGTTCAGTATTTCTCGATAGTTGTACCCTCTGAGTTCTGGTATCATCCTTGTAAATTTTTTTGCACTTTCCCCAGTGCCTCTATATCATTTTTGTAACATGGAGACCAGAACTGTGCACAGTACTCCAAATGCGGTCTAATCAAGGTTCTTTATAAGTTTAACATAACTTCTCTGCTTTTGAATTCTATTACTCTAGAAATGAATCCCAGTGCTTTGTTTGCACTTTTTACGGCTTTGTTAAGCTGCATTGCTACTTTTAATTATTTGAGAATCTCTATCCAAGATCTCATTGCTCCTCTACCCATTTAGACTCTTATTTTCCCAGGAGTAGGTGGCCTCCTTATTCCTCCTACCAAAATGCACAATCTCACACTTATCTATATTAAAATTCATTTGCACACTTAAACATAAATCATTCCCAAATCCTTTCCGTGGTTAGAAAACTCAAAACATGACACATCCACAGACCAGAATCCACACTTTAATGGATCCATCTCGTCTCCTAAAGAAAGGCTCTGAAAAAGTTCATCATCTTCACCTCTTCCCCCAAAAGTAAATCGAGCAAACCCACAGAACATGTAACTAAACCTAACATTGTACATTATACATCACGATCAATTGCCTTCCCCAACACAACATTTCCATTTTGATAATCTCTGCCTATTCTTATTCTACATAGGAACAATGACGGACAGGAAAAGACTCTCTGACCCATCCAACCTGTCCCACACAATTGTGATACGTTGTGCATCACAATATATACACTCCCCACTCCACTCCTCATAAACATTATCCCAGTCCTAATCAGATATACATTTAATCCTCTTAACACAGTATTACTTGACCAAACTAGGAATTTATTCCAAATATCACATCCCTCTGGGGAAAATAAATCTTTCTAATCTCAAATCTTCTCAAAAGTTGACATCATGGTCACAGATGGTGCTGTGAAGAAGAGTAGCCCTTATGGGTCAGACAGAGCCGTTGACAGAGACTCAACATTATTTGGGGGACGGTGACTGATAGCATTATGAGGCTAACATTGCTGGGATTAACGGGATGGATCTCATTGGAAAACACTGAAATTTAGAATGCCGGCATGATGGGGCAAAAATCATCATGATCGGCAGATTCAAATCTTCGAGGCTAATGACTTGATTTGTCAAAAAATGTTGCAAAGTAAATACCATCTAAACGGTAACTATTTTTTGCAGCGATGTTTCCCCTTGTGTGGAATCCTAATCAATAACTACTGAAATATTGCTGAACAATAACCCCTATTGGGAATTGCGGATTTAATAATTAGACTCTCGGGGCTATTTGTTGCTATGTTAATTTACAGTCTTTCACAGTCTCTGTCAAAATAATCAATCATTCAAGAATCATGGTTTTTAAACGACCAGATTTACTGGGAATGTATACTGTAATCATCAAATGCAAAACAGATTTTTGCTACAGTATTTCTAGGACAATAGTAACAGATTGTATTATTAAACATTTCTAAAAAAAAAGTATTGGAACAACTGAGCAGAAGTGCGGGAAATGGGACAGGCACGATCGAGATCCCTGACAACCATGGTATCCTGTCCAGACGTGTAAAACAGGTGTTTGAAGAGCAGCACCAGATATAGCTGCAGTGTTGAAGATTTTGGCAGATGTTGGCTTTATAGAGAGTCAAGAATGGATAAGGAGGAAATAAGTTTTTTGCATGAAAGAGAAAACCTGAGTTTCATGGAGACTGCTTTAGCAGTGGAGAAGGTGCGGGAGTAGATTTGAGGAGATAGTACAGCCAAGAACATCGACATGAAGAAGGATCAAGGGTGGAGTTAAGAGGTGTTAGCTGTGGATTTACTAGAGTAACTATGTCTGAAAAATTGACAAACAGAACTTGGATTTCTCCAGTGAAGGGCATGTAGATCAAGACTTGATTCAATCATAGTACTGTAAGAGGAATGAAGGTTGTATATAAGGAGGGTTTGCTATCTGAAGTAAATAGAGTTGAATTATCAGCAAGAGTGCATGGAACTGTGCCTCAGCACTCCCACTGATCGGAGGGACAGAAGACTGTGGGAGTGCTGTGACATCTATTCACGGTTTCCTTCAAAGCTTAGTAAGCTGAAGGAAATGGTAACAATAGATTTACAGTAAAATACAGAGCATAGCTACTACTCCTGAGAATACTGAAAATATAAGACAGTTGAATCTCTGAACCTGAAAATTAGCGAAAGTAAATGTGGGTCCCTTACAGGCTGAGACAGTAGAAATTATAATGGGGAATAAGGAAATGGCAGAGAAATTAAACAAATACTTTGGGCTGGATTTTCAATGACCAGTGGAGTCGGGTTTGGAAGCGTGTGGGGGGTTAAAGTTGCAGATTCGGGGGTCCCGACCCCATCCCGCCTCCAAGCCAGTTTCGCTGGCGGTGGGTACCCGACCTGTGCTGGGACCCGACTCCCCGAGGCGGGAAGGGATTAGTGACAATTAACTGCCTGTTAACAGGTAGTTAACAGGCAGTTTTTTGCCTAATCCCTATTTTAAAAGGTGAAATGTGGGCTTCCCGACAGGTTCCAACCACGCCAAGTTTTCGGGGTGGACCGTGGGACTGCAGGGGTTGGAGGGGTCGATATGTCCGGTGGGCAGGTGAGTGATGGGTGCATGTGTGCAGAGGTAAGTGTGTAAGGTAAGTGTGGGAAAAAGTTTTACTTACCTTAACTTCCTCCTGCAGGTGTCAGCCCTTCAGTTCTCGGGAGTCAGAAATCTCACCGGCACAGAAAGCAGAAAAGCCGTGGTGCTGTCAAAAACTGCAGCCTTCTGTTTTTTGTGCTGGAATGATTTCTAACTCAGCCTGAGAGGAAGGACTCAAGTTAGAAATCATATTGTCAGTGTTTGACAGCTTCACAGAGCTGTCAAACGCTGATATTTAATCTGTCAAAAGCTCTTGACAGATGAAATGTCAATCTGTGACATCACCTGTTGCCGGGTGGCCCTTAATTGGCCTGCTGAGCCCACTGGGCGGGCTCAACAAGGTCAATCAAGGGAAAATACAGTGGGTTGGCCACATCTCGATGGAGGCGGGTCTACAACCCAAAATGTGGGATTCACGACACCAACCCGACCCCAGTATCAAAATCCAGCCCTTTGTGTCTGTCTTCACGGAAGAAGACGCAAAAAACTTCCCGGAAATAGTGGAGAACCAAGGGTCTAGCGAGAATGAGGAACTGAAAGAAATTAGTCTTAGTAAAAAAATAGTACTGGAGAAATTAATGGGACTGTAAGCCAATAAATCGCCTGGACCTGATGGTCTACATCTTAGGGTTTTAAAAGAGGGCTATAGAAATAGTGGATGCATTGGTTGTCATCTTCCAACATTCCACTGATTCTAAAACAGTTCCCGCAGATTGGAAGGTGGCAAATGTAACCCCACTATTTAATAAAGGAGGGAAGAGAGAAAACAGGGTATTATAGACCAGTTAGTCTGACAACTGTAGTAGGGAAAATGCTAGAATCTATTATTAAGGACGTGGTAACAGGGCACTTAGAAAATAATAATAGGATTGGGCAGACTCAACACGGATTTATGAAAGGGAAATCGTATTTGACACGTCTGTTAGAAATTTTTGAGGTTGTAACTAGCAGAATAGATAAGGGAGAACCAGTGGATGTGGTGTATTTGGATTTTCAGAAGGCATTCGATAAGGTGCCACACAAGAGGTTATTAAACAAAATTAGGGCTCACGGGATTGGGGGTAATACGGTGGCATAGTGGTTAGCACTGTTGCCTCACAGCGCCAGGGACCCAGGTTCGAATCCGGCCTCGGTCTGTGTGGAGTTTGCACATTCTCCCCGTGTCTGCGTGGGTTTCCTCCGGGTGCTCCGGTTTCCTCCCACAGTCCAAAGATGTGCGGGTTAGGTTGATTTGGCTATGATAAATTGACCCTTAGTGTTAGGGGGGATTAAATACGTGGGGTTACGGGGATAGGGTGGGATATGTGTCGGTGCAGGCTCGATGGGCCGAAATGGCCTCTATCTGCACTGTGGGGATTCTGTGATTCTGTGATTAGCATGGATTGAGGATTGGTTAATGGACAGAAAACAGAGAGTAGGCATAAACGGGTCATTTTCGGGTTGACAGGCTGTAACTAGTGGGATACCGTAAGGATCAGTGCTTGGGCCTCAGCTATTCACAATCTATATCAATGATTTGGATGAGGGGACCAAATGTAATATATCCAAGTTTGCTGATGATACAAAGCTAGGTGGGAATGTAAATTGTGAGGAGGATGCAAAGTGAGTGGGCAAGAACATGGCAAATGGAATATAATGTGGAGAAATGTGAAGTTATTCACTTTGGTAGGAAAAATAGAAAAGCAGAGTATTTTTTAAATGGTGAGAGATTGGGAAATGTTGGTGTTCAGAGAACCTGGGTGTCCTTGTACACGAATCACTGAAAGTTAACATGCAGGTACAGCAAGCAATTAAGAAAGCAAATGGTATGTTGGCCTTTATCACAAGAGGATTTGAGTATAAGAGTAAAGATGTCTTACTACAATTATATAGGGCCCTGGTGAGACCACACCTGGAGTATTGTGTACAGTTTTGGTCTCCTTACCTAAGGAAGGATATACTTGCCATAGAGGGAGTGCAACAAATGTTCACTAGACTGATTCCTGGGATGGGGGGTTTGTCCTATGAGGAGAGATTGACTAGACTCGGCCTATATTTTGTGGAGTTTAGAAGAATGAGAGGTGATCTCATTGAAACATACAAAATTCTTACAGGGCTTGACAGGATAGATGCAGGGAGGATGTTTCCCCTGGCTGGGGAGTCTAGAACCAGGGGTCACAGTCTCAGAATAAGGGGACGACCATTTAGGACTGAGATGAGGAGAAATTTCTTCACTCAGAGGGTGGTGAATCTGGGGAATTCTCTTCCCCAGAGGGTTGTGGAAGCTCAGTCGTTGAGCATATTCAAGACAGAGATCGATAGATTTTTGAATATTAAGGGAATCAAGGGATATGGGGATAGTGCAGGAAAGTGGAGTTGAGGAAGATCATCAGCATGATCTTATTGAATGGCGGAGCAGGCTCGAGGGGCCTGAATGGCCTACTCCTGCTCCTATTTCATATGTTCTTATGTAATAACACTGAACCTGAATAAAAGATTCGCAGTCATAACTTTACTTGGGAGTTTGCTGCTAATCTTTCACAGGTTAATTCTCTTACCTGTCTATCTCCTGGCTTCAGAAGGACTCCTGAATTGAGGCAAATCTGCTTGAGATATACTTTACAACTCCCTTTGAAGTTACACCTGGGACAAACAACATCACATTACAAATATCCACAGGATGTCAAAGCTGATTAGTGCTAAGCTTCCCAGGGACTGTCTCCAGTGTGCTAACTCAGGAAGCTGCCCAAGTGTAATAGTCTACATTGAACAGTGAACAGGTAACCAGAAATATATGCAAATGCACCCTCAACAAAAAAAAAGATGGATCTCCGCCCACCCTCACCTAAACCTGCTGGAACAATCCAATTATCAGCAAGTCATAACAGTCCCCTTTGAACTCCTAAAAATAAAAGCAAGCAGCTGAACAGGATTACAATTTAAGGCATTTGCATAGTAATGTCTCTTGGTACCTACAACAGACGTACCATCTGTTCCTGGGCTGTGGTGTATCAAACCAACCGAGTCTTTTTAAATGAACCTGGTTTTAACTCTGAAAGTACCATAACAAAATAGAGAAAGCAAAAATAAAATAATATGCCATGGACAAAACAATGCATTTTGTTCACGTCCATTCAAGAACTATATGTACATAATAAACCAAACTTTCTCTTTTTTTGTAATAATGTGCTGGCCGTATACATAGGTAAACCAGCTCTCCTCAGAGGAATTTCTTAATCAGGCACAGTGAGAAGAAAATACAGTATGTAGGGCATATCATTCAACCTTAGGAGGTAGCACTATCAGCTTACTTTATGTCAATGGCTGAGCAAAAAACAAAGCCGATAATTTATATTTGTGGTAAAGTACATCAGAAATTGGGAAATTTATGTTTTACTTGTTTTATAAAAAAAGGAAAACCACCAGTAGCATGCAGCAATGTCGTTTTTCCAAAGGGACCTTTCCTGAATTAGCATAATTTGCTAACCTTCTTTGAAAAGTAATGACAAAAGTAAAATACTGTGGATGCTGGAAATCTGAAATAAACACAAAAAATGCTGGAAATAGTCAGCAGGTCAGGTCTGACGAAAGGTCATCGACCAGAAATGTTAACTCTGTTTCTTTCTCCACAGATGCTGCCTGACCTGCTGACTATTTCCAGCATTTTTTGTGTTTATATTTGAAAAGTAATGAATTGTCTTCAGCAGTGTGCAATTTTGTATACTGTCACAGCTAATAATGTCTGTAGGAAGTCTCTCCTCCAAAAAGCTGCTGAGGCTGGGGGTCAATTGAAAATTTCAAAACTGAGATTGATAGATTTTTGTTAGGTAAGGGAATTAAGGGATATGGAATCAAGGTGGATAAATGGAGTTAAGATACAGATCAGCCATGATCTAAATGAATGGCAGAACAGGCTAGAGGGGCTGAATGGCCTACTCCTGTTACTAAGTTCCTAAGTTTGTTAAGATTTGATGACAGCATTATGCAAGGATGTTCATCCTTGTACAATACTGTCTAAAATGTAATTTCCAGTTGTTGTCGTATATTAATACTATCTAGTTGAGATGTGTGAAATCTGAAGGTGGCAAGATACAAAGCACCCATGATATCATCCCATTGTTTATTTAGATGTTAAACTGTTTCTGTTTTTCAAGGGCATCTTCAAAGGAATTGCTTTGAACTTCCAAAAGGAAGGCAACCTTAAAACACAAGGATCTTTCAGTTCAAACATTTAACTGATACATGCTTAGGATACAAAAAATTATATCAAGTGGCAGCTTACATATTACAGAATAAGAGTATGTCATTTCAAGAGTTTGCCAGAAAAAGCTAGGAGAACAATGGACTGTTTTAAACAATCGTGCCACTAGTAAATGGTAGCCTAGTACTTTTGGTACTGGATTAGATGTCCTGAGTTCAAATCCAGCAAGGTGTCAAATTGAATTCTGGATTGTTGTAAAATTCCAACTGGTTCACTAATATCCTTCAGTCCTACAAAATCTGTTGACACTGAGCAAGCCACTCAATTGTAAAAGCAACAGTAAGAGCACTATCACCACAAAGCCTGCAAGGGTTCAAGGAGCAGGCTCACCACATTTTCAGGGCATTGGGGGATGGGCAAGAAATGCAGCCTTGCCAGTGATGCCTACATCCAGAGAACAAATATATATATAAATTTTATTTGTTCACTGGATGTGTATAGGCTTATATCACCTTCTATCTTTGCTTCTGTAACATCTAATTGTTAATACATTTGATCAGTTTTAACCTATATAAAGCAGGACTAGCAGATGATATTTTCTGCCTTTCAGATTGACATGAGCTGTTATGGGTATGTATGTGAAATCCTGCAAACAATGTGTACTAGACAACACAAATTCAGTATAGCAGAAAATAAAAGACGCAGGTTTCAGTTTGTAAGAGGTGTGGTTTACTTATGGAAACAGTTGCCAAGCTGTTTGAGAAAGAGTGTTGGGATAAGCCTGAACTGTAACCAGGTCACAGCAACATTAATTGGTGAAAATGTGTAAATGACTACATAACTGCTCTAAATGGAAGAGCAAAGAGCCAAAAGTGTGAGCAACTTTCATTGACAACTATGTCATCCTATAAATGAAAACACACTAACTGTACTGCTTCAAATTAAGTAATAGTATGTCATGGCCACGGTCTTAGAAAATACCTACTACTGTCACCCTGACCGTAGTATCCCTATACATGTCTTGTAAGGTGTTTCAGTATTGGGACTTGTGGCCAGATCCATTGTGGTATATGCACCAGGCTTTTCGTTTATCTAAGAAATTGAACTCACTGGAACTATATGCCTATGTTTCTTTATTACAAAGAGGAATTGGAATATCAAAACTCCAAATAAAGCTTTTGGATCCAGAATGTTACTTAAATCTACTGCTTCATAACTGGAAGCAGCCTCCACCTGGATCAGTGGCCATTGTGAAAATAAGGCCAATAACATTGTTAAACAATTGTTGTTGGTGCTGGTTTTAGCCAGAAAAGTAATCACCCTTACGCACTGCAAGCCAAGGTATATTTGTCCTATCATTTCCTCTTTTCCTTAGCAGCTTACCCAATTGTAAAAGGATATGGCAACTCTCATACACAAATTTGTGTTGGGTTCCTTGAGTGCAAAGCATGCTGCTTGGTTGAATGCATCATTAGCAGTTATCAGCAGGCAAGGCCCCTGGTAAGGCAACAAGGTATTTTTACGACAATCTACAAGGATTAAAGTCCAGTGAAAGAAATTAAAATTTTGATTTTTGGTTAATATCTTGCAGAGACTAGCTGAATACAGGAATTTTATTAACATCAATTAAATCATTTGTATTTTTTTCTTGAATTAACATTTCTCCATTTTTAGTAAATAAAGGACTTAGGACAATTTTTTCTATTTTAAAACAGCTCAAGGCAAGTATATTGTGTATGCTATTCATTACATCTTTTTCAGCCAGGTGCTCCTACTATACATCCTTTTGGAATACTCTTTAAAAAAGATTAAAGAATTCTGCTAAGAATCCATGATAGAGAAATGACATGTGGTCTATGGCAGGAGTAGGCTTGATGGATTGAATAGCTTTCTCATTTTCTGGGTATATATCATAACACTATATCACAGTGACTTTAAACTATTTATAAGTGCTTAATAACCTTGAACAATTATTAATTTGAGACTAAGGCCGCGATTTTGCAAATGGATGCGGCTTGGGAGCGGGTCAGCTGGTTTCCGGGTTCCAGTCCCGCCCCCAACTGCATCCGGCCAACAGATGTGATTTTACGTCGATTGGCCTTGTTTAGCCCGCCCTGCGGGCTTGCCGGCCAACTAAGAGAAAGCCGGTCAGATGACGTCATTTGATGACGCGTCATCTGCCAGTTTTCTTAAAGGGACCATGCACAATTTTTCTTTGACAGCTCATTTCTCAGTGTTTGACAGCATTGAGGTGCTGCAAACACTGACAATGACTGTTCACAGGGGTGAGCGCTTGCACCCAGGCTCTCCAGTGACTCCCTCCTTAGGCTAGAACAGATGGCAGCTGCAGGTGAGGTTACAGAAGCGATCTGTCACTGGCAAGAGAGGTTCTCCCAATGAGGTGGGACTAGACAGCCAATTCAAAACTTGTTACCTACAGAAAAGTGTAAATGCATTAAAAATGATTTTCTCAACATTTCCTTACCTCTGAAACTCACCAGTGTACCATTGGATCCTTCACCCCACTTCTGCAGCTGTCATCAATGCAGAAACATTACAGCAGACTCACAACACGCCACACTTACCTGGCGTGGTGTCCGGACGTCGGGGAACCCGAGGCAGAAGCGGCAAAGTTGAAAAAGAGCCTGTAAACAACTATCAAGTACCCGTTAACAGCCAGGTAAGTGGCTATAATCCTCTTCCCGCCGCTAGGTGTCGGGTCCATGCGCAAATCGGGGACCTGACCCTTGGGAAGATTGATTGGAGGCGGGTTGACAGCGGGTTTCCTGCCCGCTGTCAATCTTTGCGATTTTGACAGCGGTCCCGCCTCCAATCCCGCACTCTGAGGACTGGCAAAATTCCGGCCTTAAACTGTGATACCATTCCTGACAACTGAAACTAATACTCTATTATAATGAAGCTGTAGCTCAAGCTGATTTATAAATGCTTGATTACAATGCATTGCATGTGTTTTAAAAATGTTATGAGTACAAAACTCTCCTTTTGAAAGTTATTCTCTTCTTTTTCCTAGATCTCCTTATGCTATGAACCAATTGTGACTGAGATAGTGGTCGGGGCCAGTAACCTGCTCCTATGTCTCCACCATATGCTCTCTGGCCTGACCACTGGGATATGCATAAAAGCAGCTTGGTGGATGACTGTCTCATCAGTTTACCTTCCTCCTAGGTGGCTGCCCACCATCTGGCACCTTCCCACCGAGGGACCTGAAACAAGGAACTGAGTGTTCTGGGAACTTGTTGGTGCAAACCCATGTCCAACTACTCTCTGATGCCTTACATTGGTACATCACTATCATGTTAGATATTATCTCCCTCATATCTTTGATTAGAACAGATTAAATCTCAAGAAAATATGTTGGAAGTTGCCAAAGGAAGATTTATCCTAGTGGAGGAGAATAAAACGATGAACATGGATAGATCTGATTGTTCCACCACTAACAAAAATGCTGAAAGATTTAACTTCAATAACAATGCTTGTGCAATCTGTCCTGTAAGTAAACTGTGTAACCTAGGAGAGGGCTTAAAACTCTTGGAAAGCTTATGGCATAATGAATGGAACAATGAAGTGTTGAAACATAGTACTGCATAAAGCCTACTGCAAATGAGAAATACCAAGGTTGTTGCAAGGTTTACTGTTTAAGGCAAAGATGCAAGTACCAGTAAGCGCTCTGCTGACTTGATATACAACCAGGAAGTAGTAGTTACGGATGCATTTATCCTGCAGCTGTGTATTCAATGAATTGGAGGCTGACCTCCCTGAATACTGAAGTTGGACAGCTAACAGAAGATAATGTAATTTATGAAGGTAGAATATTGCTGTAATACAAGCTGGAGTAAAACATTTATGTTGAGAATACTGTTAACTTTGAAAAATACAATAAAGTTACAAAATAAAAACAGTACTGTAGAGAAATATATCTCGTTTTGCAAGAGACTAGTTGCAGGGTATAACATATTTAGAAACGATAGGGAGGGAAAAAAGGGAGGTGGAGTATCTGTACTTATTAGGGATAACATAATGGCAGTAGAAAAAAGTGACGCAGATATCAGCAAGACAAAAATAGAATCCATATGGATAGAGATAAAAGATAATGGGCCAGAAATTTGGGTACTCACCCGTAGACCCAACGAAAGTGCCGGTTTCGCGCATGCACTGCGCATGCGCTGGAAACCGGAACTTCCGTTCCCTTGAAGGAAGGGGTTCAGAGGTGGAACACGTGCGCCGGAGAGGCAGCGCGCACGCAGCGAACTTTGTTTTTTTTTTTCAGGTTTCTCCGTGAGGGTAAGTACGGAGAAGCTGCGCGGGGGGAAAGGAGGCGCAAGGCCTGCTTTTAACAAGGTAAGTGGTGAATTAAGTACAATTTAAACATTTTTTCCAACAGGTTTATCTTTTTTACATACTTTAAAGAAAGGTAAGTTTATTTTTTAGCACCGTTAAAAAGTGTAATTAGTTTTTTCAAAAATTAAAATTTTTGTTTAAAGTAGTTAATTTATGTAATTTATAGTTATTTTTAAAATGTGATGGTTTTTTTTTTATTTGAAGTTTTAGTGAGGTTTTGGGGCTGATCTCTATTCATAGATTTGACAGGTCTTCCTGTCAAAATCTATGAATGAAGATTCCCTGCTCCGATTGGCTCTCCATGGCCGTGATCCCAGGGGACGCTTCGAACTAACTGCGCCCCTGGGATATGCAAGCACTGCGCGCTGGCAGCTGCAGGAGGCCCAGGAGCCGAATTCCACGCGGGCCCGAAGCACAACGGCAGGCGCGGTATGTAAGTACGCGCGCGATTCTTGCACCCACGGGAAGCCGGAGAGCCGAATTTCAGGCCCATTAAAGGATCAATCACACTAATAGGTGTAGTCTACAGACCACCTAATAGTGGAAGGGAGGTGGAGGAAGAAATATGCAGACAAATTAGGGAAATGAGTAAAAAACATAGAATAATAATCATGGGGGTTTTCAACTACCCCGATATTAATTGGACAGAAGAGGTAGGTAAAGGGGATAAGGGAATGGAGTTCCTACAATGTGTACAGGACTCCTTTCTAACCCAATATATAAACAAGCCCAACAAGGGAGAATTCGATATTGGATCTAGTAATGGGGAATGAACCAGAGCAGATAAGAGAAGGTAGGGGAACATATAGGCAATAGTGACCATAATATAATACGCTTTAAGATGCTAACTGAGAAGAACATAAGTATGATGAAAACCAAGTTAATAGATTGGAGAAAAGCTGATTTTGAGGGTCTGAGAATAGAACTTGGGAAACAAAAATGGGCAACAATATTGGCAAACAATGATGTAGAACAGCAATGGGAAACATTTAAAACGGTGTTCAACAGAGTGCAGGAAAAATATATTCCGTTAAAAGGAAAGAACAAACTAAATAATAATGAGACTCCATGGATGAATAAAGCCATAAGGGAACAATTGAGGGTAAGGAAAGAGGCATACATTAAGTACACAGACAGCAGGGGAGTGTATGATAAGAGAGAGTATGAAAAGATTAGGAGAGAAGTCAAAAAAATAATTAGGAAGGCAAAGAGGAACTATGAAATTAAATTATCAAGGAACATAAAACAAAATAGTAAAATATTTTATAGGCACATCAATAAAAAAGAAAGGTTGGGATGGGAATAGGGCCATTAAGGGAGAGTCAGGACAAGATCACAGGAAATGATATTGGGCGCGATTTTCCCAATGGAGGTGGGTTTCGGTTTGGATGGGTTCCAAACCCGCCTCCACTGAGAGGTGGGAAAAATTTGCGATTTTCCCCTAATTGGCCAGTTGATTTCAGAGGTGTGGGTTCCCCTGGGCCAATTAGTGTTTTGGGACTGAAACTCGCCTCTGCTGACGTCACTTATCCAGCTTCATTTAAGGGCTGCTTGCTGTTTTGGCTCATTCCACTGGTTTTTGGTCGATGCTGCACCACCTCCAAGCTGTTATCTCCTTCAACAATGGCCAACTCCAAGGCAAGGGCCTCCCCGAGGTTCTCCGATGAGGCGCTGGAAATGCTGGTTGAGGGGGCGAGAGCCAGTAGGGAGGTGCTCTTCCCCTCATCCGGGAGGAAGAGGCCTCCCAAAGAAACCAAGGCTGTGTGGGTACAGCTGGCAAGGGATATCACCTCCAGATCAGTGTGCAGCAGAACATGGCTGCAGTGCCGTAAAAGATTCAATGACCTTGTAAGATCAGGCAAAGTGAGTATACCTTCAGCTTGACCCTCCTTCTGCTCCCCTTCTCCTCTCATCACCAGCACTCTGCATTGTCAACCTCCTCCTACACATCCCACTTTGCCCTTACAACCCTTGCACCCTTCACCATCCCTCTCACTCTATGAACCCAATCACTTCACTATTCGACTATGCTGCCCTCACACTCCCTTTCAATGTTATGCAATGACAATGACCAACAATGCACAGGGAGGGCCCTTGGACATGGAACCTCACTCCATTTTTGTCTCCTTCGAAGCATCTATGCTCTGGACTCTCTACACTCACTCCATCATTCCCACTCCAACTCCACTTGTCTCCCTCACTGCAGGAAAAGAGAGCCCACAATAGAAGGGAAAGGGCAAAACAGGAGGGGGGTCACCTTCCATAGCCATTCTCACCCAGGCTGAAGAGGCGGCCCTGGACATCGCCGGCGCAGAGGTGGAGGTGGAAGTGGGGGACGGACAGACGGACGAAGCAGAGCAAGCTGGTGACAGAATAGTTTTGCTTCTCTCATTTACACTGCTTGAGTGACTGAAATGGCTGCTGGTGTACATTATTAGAATGCCACTTGAGCATCTGCACTATTGCATGTGCATGCCACACTTCCGTCAAATGTCTAACCCATGCCTTTACTCCCCCACAGGACCATCCACAGAGCCCCACCCCACTGTCGACGAGGAAGAGGCTGAGCAGCAAAACTCCTCAGGGACACCTGCAACCTCTGAGGACGCAGCGTCAGCAGATGTAAGCGCACCCAGCACTAGCGCAGATACGCATACCTCGGTGGGACCTTCAGGACATAGAGTAGTGTTGTCACCTGGTGTATCACATCTCACAGGTGAGCATCAGCAGGTGGTGGAGAGTCCTCGTCGGAGGTCGCAGGAGTCTCCTAGCTCTGCTCTGCTGCATGTGGACCCTGTGCCTCTGGGTCCATCCAGAAGGAGAGCAGTGCTGGAACTCCAGGAGCAGGTGCAGGAGTCTCTGACAGGTCTTGTCTCCAGGGTCACTGCGAGTGTGGAGAGGATGGAGGAATCCAACTCTAACCTGAGCAGTGCCGTTGGTGAGGCAATGGCGCATATACGCAGCACCACTGAAAGGATGACAACCTCTGTGGAAAGGCTGGCTACGGCCATGGATGAAGTAAGTCATCAGAGTCAGGAAAACATGGTGATTGTTCAGAATAGACTGACATCTCTGGAGGAGCGATGGGCAGCTATTGAGCAGAGAAACCAGAGCTTCATGGAAGTCCTTTTGAGTAGGACTGCCAGTGCAGATATGGGTCCCCATGGCCCCCCTGATGTGCAGCAAGGTGCTCTCAAGCCACTTGCAAGCACTGAGGTGGAGCTGACCCATGAGAGGGAAGTTGGTGGCAGAGAACAAGGAAGTGGGGGCTCCTCTCCAAGCGCTCACACTTCCATGCCACTGCGTAGCCCTCGGTCAGAGCCCCACCAGAGTCCGCACCCAACTGAGATGGGCGGTCAACTGGGAGGTGCTGCTAATGTCTGCTGATGATCCCTGGAAGGAGCCTGAGGCAAAAAAGTTGAGTGCGGTGGTGACTTTGACAGCCACTGGTAAGGGGTGTCCACCCGCTCCTCTGGGCTCCAGGTGTTGGTGTAGCAGTGCGCAGATGTCTCCGACAACCTCTCGCGAAAGTCTCAGCCTCCTTTGGCACTGCTGCTCAGTCATGTTGAGGTAGCTCATCCTCTGTCTGTAAACCCTGAAAGGGGGGTATCTCTTGTGGCGACGTGCTTCCATGCGCTGGCGCCTTCTGCCCTGTGCAGCATCAGGTGAGTGAGCAGGAGGTTGGGGCTCCTGCTGCTGAGCTGCCTGGTTCTGCTGCTGCCGTGGCTGCTTCTCATCCGATTCTGAGGTCCATGGTGAAAGGAAATAAATGGTTCCTATGCTGCTGGCAGATACCTCCGTTGGGGAAGTGCTCAGTCCAAGGGGGGAGAGGGTCTTCCAAGGAGGTCCCACAGTTGAGAGATAGAAGCTGCAGCACCTCTGACTTCGGTAGGCCTGCTAAAAGTGCTGAAAGACCTTTCGAACAAAAGTTCTGCCACCTGCAACTGCTCCCTGATGAAAGCTCCGTTTTAACGGTGGAGCTGCAGCTGTGAGGAGGCCACCCACTTGTCAACCTGCCAGGATTAGCTGGCGTGGTTTAGGAGGGTCGTGCAACACGCTGAAAATGTGGTAAAATAACAAAGGCCTGTCAAAATAGGATTATAGAGGCCCATAACCACTATTTAAGGGTCCCGACTGATGAAGGCGGGACCAAATCGCACCCATCAAACCCATCTCCGGCAAAATTGCATGGAGGCGGGTTCCGAACCCGCCCTCAGTTTTTGCCATTTTGCCAACTGTTCCGCCTCCTTGGGGCTGGGCAAGTCGCCACCATTGAGATGGCAGAAATATTAAATAATTATTTTGCTTCAGTATTTACCAGGGAGATAGAACAGGTGGACATGACATTGGATGATGAGATTGTAATGAGATAAGTGCATTAAAAATTAATAAAGGGGATATATTAAATAAACTAATCAAACTCAGAGTATAAAACCCCTGGTCTGGATGGATTGCATCCACGCATTTTAGGGGGATAGAACATGTCCAGGGAATTATAGACCAGTCAGCTTAACATCGGTGGTAGGAAAAATAATGGAATCCCTACTAAAGGAGAAAATAGAAGAACATTTAGAAATCAAAAATATAATAATGAATAGTCAACATGGATTTCAAAAGGGAAAGTCTTGCTTTACCAACCTCATTGAATTTTTTGAAGAGGTAAGAGAGAGTAGACAATGGTAATGCAGTAGATGTCATTTTCTGGATTTTCAAAAGGCTTTCGATAAGGTACCCCATAATAGACTGATGAACAAGGTCAGAGAATGCGGAGTCAGGGGACAAGTAGCAGAATGGATTGCTGGCTGGCTTCAGGACAGAAAGCAGAAGGTGGGTAGTGATGTTCCACAAGGATCAGTGCTGGGACCACTGCTGTTCACAATTTACACTTTAGACTTAGGAATCAAAAACACAATTTCTAAATTTGTAGATGACACCAAATTGGAGGGGATAGTCAATACTGAGGAGGATGGCAACAAGTTACAGGAGGACATTAATAAACTTGCAGAATGGGCATATAATTGGCAAATGAAGTTCAACACAGATAAATGTGAGGTATTACATTTTGGTAGGAAGAATAGGGAGGTCACTTATCACTTGGAGGGTGCGAGTCTAGGTGGGGTAGAGGAATAAAGGGATCTAGGAGTACAAATACAAAAATCACTAAAAGTTTCGACACAGGTTAGCAAGGCCATAAAAAAAACATGATGCGGAGATGCCGGTGTTGGACTGGGGTGGACAAAAGTGAGAAGTCGCACAACACCAGGTTATAGTCCAACAGTTTTATTTGAAATCACAAGCTTTCGGAGCTCCGAAAGCTTGTGATTTCAAATAAAACTGTTGGACTATAACCTGGTGTTGTGCGACTTCTCACTTTTGTCCACCCCAGTCCAACACCGGCATCTCCGCATCATGTTTTTTTTATGGCCTTGCTAACCTGTGTCGAAACTTTTAGTGATTTTCGGAGCTCCGAAAGCTTGTGATTTCAAATAAAACTGTTGGACTATAACCTGGTGTTGTGCGACTTCTCACTTTTGTCCACCCCAGTCCAACACCGGCATCTCCGCATCATGTTTTTTTTATGGCCTTGCTAACCTGTGTCGAAACTTTTAGTGATTTTCGGAGCTCCGAAAGCTTGTGATTTCAAATAAAACTGTTGGACTATAACCTGGTGTTGTGCGATAAAAAAAACAAACCAAGCACTAGGGTTTATTTCTAGAGGGATAGAATTGAAAAGTAGGGAAGTTATGCTAAACCTGTATCGAACCTTGGTTAGACCACACTTAGAGTACTGCGTACAGTTCTGGTCGCCATATTATAAAAAGGATATAGAGGCACTGGAGAGGGTGCAGAAAAGATTTACAAGGATGATACCAGAAATGCGAGGGTATACATATCAGGAAAGGATGAACAGGCTGCGTCTCTTTTCTCTTGATAAAAGGCGGCTGAGGGGTGACCTAATAGAGGTCTTTAAAATTATGAATAATTTTGATAGAGTGGAAACAGAGAGAATGTTTCCACTTGTGGGGAAGAGCATAACTAGAAGCCATCAATATAAGATAGACACCAAGAAATCCAATAGGGAATTCAGAAGAAACGTCTTTACCCAAAGAGTGGTGAGAATGTGGAACTCGCTAACCACAGGGAATGGTTGAAGCGAATAGTATAGATGCATTTAAGAGGAGGCTAGACAAGCATATGAGGGAGAAGGGAATAGAGGGTTATGCTGATAGATTTAGATGAGGAAAGACGGGAGGAGGCTGGTGTGGAGCATAAACACCGGCATGGACTGGTTGGGCCGAATGGCCCGTTTCTGTGCCGAAGATCCTATGTAATCCTATGTAAACTAGTATTGATGTTGGAAGAAAAAGAAATTAAGCAAACGATTTGGAGATATTGTTACACGGTGTGGGAGGATAAAGTAACCAGATTCTGCATAAATAAAGGCATGAAAAGATAAGGATCACTTTGAATTTCTCAGTGGGGTTGGCTGCCAGTAAAATGAATCTTTTTTGGTGATCTTGACATATTGCCAGTTCTTCAAGGAATAAGAGCTGCCAATACTGGCATAGACATATAGAATCAATCCAAAATTCTCCCTCCTAGGAGGTGGAAATGCTCAAGTTGCATGGTTGAGTAATGTAGTTGAAACCAAAGCTTTTCTTAATTTGAGGGAGCCCTGCACCCAGTTCACTCAGAAGAATGCAGAGGTCTGAGGAGTTCATGAATAAGGGTAGACATCTAGGGACGACACTCCAACAAAAACTGCAACTGCAGAAGAGCACTTTACAAACACAGAGTTGGAAAATTTTGTATAAGTAGTTGCCTCTCATGTTCAACTACAAGGTAGTTTGTTTGAGACATTTTAATGTGAATGAGGTACACCGCTGTCGGCCAATTCTTTAGTCATACCAACTGAACTATATGTGGTGGCATTACTGCTTTAACTTTCTTCGGAATGAAGGAGTTCCAAATACTTAGGTCCAGAAAGTAGTTGGAGCAGAGCCTTGAGTTTCTTTGGCCTCTATGACTTTGGATAGCAGAAATTTCTGATCAATGGCCCACAGCACTTCAATGAAGGAACTCTTGTCTCAATAAAGTAACACCTGAATCATAAAATAGGTGCTGTAATATCGTCAGCACAACCTTTCCTGACAGTCTTCAAGCTATTTGATATGAAGAGGTCCCATTTGTTTGTAAATGATTGTATGAGATTGTTTCACTAACAACCCAGCAGTGATGGTAAATAATGCTAGAACATGAAACAGGAGGCAGTGACCAGCATCATTTTATGAGTTCTGGTCTAATGCATGATAGCCAGTATGGTTGTTGATATTGTTGGTCCACTGGTGATCCTCTTGCCTATGTTACATACCTCTGAAATTCTACTTTGGTGATTCATTTGTCATTGCTTTAGACATCCCAAATCTTTTGATGGGGTTTGGCATAGCGCACCAGAACAAATTGCTCTTCCAAACCTATGTCACATCTATTTTCCTCTCAGCTCCACCTATGCTGCAGTTGATTGCTTGACCTCTTTTTTTCCCATCCACTTGATGTCCCCTAGGGCTCTGTTCCCGCTGCGTATTAATGATTATCTGCGCTCATGATCCAGCCTTAACAACCCTTTTAATGATTCAATTCCCTTCAGATTGCATGCCCTCAGTGGATGCAATGTTCATTCCTTGTGGTGCTATGGACAAATCACTAAATCCTGATCTCCTCCATGTTCTTTGATGGAGTGATGGAAATTTTGCCCGATCAATTCTTCGAAATCACAATCCATTCATGTTTTCTCAAGTCTAACATATACCACCTTTATCTTTGATGGCTTCATCATTCAGTCTCCTTCATCTACTGGCTTTCTTGGCCTCACTAATTCCTGTGGTCTGAATTTGATGATCTACACTTCCTCCATTACTTTTCTCTCTAGAAAGCCAGTTTGTGGCCAAAATACTGTTTGCATATATGAAGTCTAGCATTCCTCAACAAAATACAAAAAGCTCATCCCTCAATACGCAATTCTGCTCTCACTTCTTGCCTTCAAACACTCTCTCCATTACCTTTTTATGTTTATTTAATATCATGGATCCTCTGAACTTTCTTGCTCCATGTGCTATCCTGCTTGCTCCATCTCTTTACATCATCACTCTCCTACTCAACTCAATTTTTCCAAGGACCTCAAATGTGGAATTCCTTACCTCCAATATTATTTCCTTCCTTCTACGATCTAAAGGTTTTTAAAATACAAATGCTGTCACTTAATTACAATTTCTTGATGTATCTGGTCTTTTACTTTTTCATGCTTGGTAAAATACTGGAATGTGGGTCTTGTCTCTTTGTCCAGGCTTCTCAATTAACAAAAAAAAGGGGTTCCCCAAGTAATGTGAATTGGAAGGTGTTACCAGACCTACGAGAAGAGTGAAATACTGGGTAGCATGAATTGTTGGTCATTATCAGACATCACTGAGGGTGGAGAATGGGTAGGGAAAGAGGTAAAAGGAGAACAAGGTAGTGGAAATTTCTCGTTCTTAACAGACAAGCTATTGAAGTTAAAACCACACCAGCTGTTCGGATTGCAACAATAAACCTTTGCAGTCAATTCAGGTCCAAAGGGAGAAAAAAAACCATCAATTCAAGTAGTTCCTGCATTGCTCACTATGATAACATTGCAGTACATCCAACTGAGACGCTCCTGTACCATGACTTTTCTGTAGTATTTCCATCCATGCGATTTCTGCATAGGTTTCCATGGCTACCTGATTCAATAGGTTGATCGAAACATATAATTGGCTTGAATAGTGAGGCAGGCTTGAATGTCCTGAACACCAACTGTGAATGGAAATACTGCAATAGTCAATTGATGGATAAATGACATTTCAGAGCTCAATATTCCTAAATCACAGCCTTTCATTTCTCTCAAAATCAAGATTGCACTTTAGATAGCAGCAGAATTTAAGTGTTCTCATTTTGGAATGAGTCATCAATTTTAAAATACAATAGTTTGAAAAATATCATCCATATTCAATCCTAATTTTCATTTGCCACCAATTTCCTTTCAAGTGGACTGTGTAAAAGTTTCATCCAAACTGAGCTCTTTGGCCTAGAAGTTCGATTGCGCCTGAAAACAGGCGTGCAGGGGTGGTGCATACACTGCACACGGCTGTTCACACGGACCCAAATAGCATATTAAATTAGTTCTGGGACCTCATTAAAATGACTCAGACATGCAGTGTTATACGCACTATTCATTGGCTGCACGCCTGTTTGGAGGGCAGGAAATGGGGTGACTCTGAACAGCCTGCCAGTGTGCTTGCAAACAATGTTGCAGAGTATGGAGGAGTCCAGCTCCAACTTGTGTCAAGGCTACACACAGAGCATGGAGACCATTCTGTAAAATATGGACTGAGCAGTCAGCTCCATGAACACGGCAGTGGCACCCACCATGATGGAGCCTCTGCTGACAGCTGTCATTTTGGCTCTGGGGGGTCAGTGTCTTCCAGAGCATCATATCACTCCTGCACTCTGTTCTCGTGGAGAGCCAGAGAAGTGCTGAGGTGCAGCCCTAGGAGAATGGCCATGACTCCATGAGAAGCACCTGCTGGTCTCTCAGGACGACAGCATGCCTGTTCCTCCACCACCTACTCCACCAGAGCCCTGGTTAGCTGGGTCAGACTGCCCTAGGCCACGCCGAGATGCTGCAGCCGAGCCTTCATGGCCCAGAGCTGATCAAGGTCACCCACCATAGTTATCTGAAGTGTCCTCAATGAAAGCCTTCCAACTCCCAAGCTGCAGCCACTGGGGAAACACTTTGTAGGAGCACTAGGTTAGGTAAACAAGCACAGACCCATAAGTCTGGACTGAAAGAAGGCAACTGAATGGTGGGAGCAAGGACAGTAGTGATAAAGATTGTGGTGATTATGGGAGTGATGGTTCTTCAATGAGCTGCTCTCAGAGCTCTGGCAGCTAGGGGCACTGGTGGTCGATGCTACTTCTCTACATGCTGCACTTCTTGCTGCCCAGATGGTGGTAAGGGCTGGCCCCTCATGATGACATTTGGAGCATGTATTAGACAACCACAAATTTGGATACCAGCTCAGGGCTTTATTGCAAAGCTGCAGTCTGGAAGAAGCCTGTGGCATAAAAGTTTAGGGCCACAGGCAGTGCTGTCCATGCCCTGGTTTGAGGCTCAAGTTGTGGCTGCAGCAGGTGACATAGCTCGGTGATAGTCTCTCCTTTGTGAAGTGAAGGTGTCCGAGATTGCTGCTTTGAGAAGTTGAGGTAGAAGTACTCCCTGAAGACCCTCTGGGGGTATGGTCTCCTGCACAGTACCCTCCTCCTCACTCATGTCCCAGCTGCTCCTGCTCTCTTTCCAGTGTTTGGCGCTTCTCCCCCTGATGCTCCAGCCCCAAATGCAGCCATACCGGACCACCAATGACTACTGTTCTAAAGGCAGTCAGTGGAACATCAGTAAAATCATGTTCTCAGAAGTCAGAATTAAGTTTCCAGAGTCAGAAAACAGGCCAAAAAACATCCAGAAGTTAACCAGCAGCCTCAAATAACAAACCAGCAACCAACATGTCTGCAGTTGAAGGGCCCTTCCTCTCTGTTAGCACCATGAGTTGCTGGGCGAGTTTATCAAAGGAGCCCAATACCAAAAAGAGATCCCACAACTAGCATAGGACCCTTACTTAAATATTTGAATTCGCAATTTTATTATTTCAGTCGTGCGCCCTGGATGCCTACGGAGCAGCCCGATCCAATATGGCGGGCGGCACACTTCTTGTTCGTAATGCCAGTCACATTGGACAGTTAGCATTTTTGACATTTTTCCTGCTCTGGGAGTAAGTTGTAACATCACATGGTTTAAAGCAAAAAAGGGATGCTCTGATTGTGTTGCAAATATCACAACATTGTGAAGTCTCATTATTTCATTCAGTGCTGATTCACTTACCGTGATTAAAAAATGCCCATAAAAACAGAAACAGTGAGGTGTGGTAAGAGTGAAGTCGTATTGTTGTGAAAAGCAGTGAGGGTTCAAGAGGTCCTACGCTGCAGAATGAATAAACCAGATGATTGCCCATGAGCTGCTGTCCCATTTGGAAAAAAAATTATTTTAGCAAAATCTGGAAACGTCTGCAATAATTTTATTTATTTGTGTAATCACCAAGTTGTGTCATGTCTCAAGACCCAGAATGCAAGAAAAGCCAGCCAGGTATGCAAGTGCATGTCAGCAACATGGTGCAAATTGTAGCAACTGGCAGAAATTGGAGTTTAATAATCAAATAGAAAGGTTTTCATTTCACATCAATTCAACCCTTTGCAACTTTATGATTAAAGCCACTCCAGATTAGAAACCCCTCTGAAAATCCTTTGTAACAGAAGATCAGTGATGGACTCCTGTGGCACTTCCAGGCCTGGCATTATTACATAAAATAATGGAAGCAAACAGTTAATGATGAGAGTGCTGCAATAGGATTCCGTGGATGGAATGACAATGCTTTATAAGTGTATCACAATATGCTCATCATTAAAATGACAGGATACTTCTTTTATTTATTTTTCTTGGAGATATAATGCTCTTTTGTGCAGGTAAGATGGTCTGATTGTGGGTTTCTGTTGCTCAGGCCTAATTATCATGGTTAGCGGCGATCACAACAGTGACACAAGTTGGCAAGATTCTCACCAGCTTTGCAGATCACAATACTATGATAGGAAAGAAACTCCCAAAAGTTCCACTCATAAGCCATTGATGCGACCGTCACAGGACAACCTAGCACTCGACATAAACTTTGCCCACGACCGTATTCCATTGCTTCTTAGCGAGGTGAACAGTGGATAAGCTTGAAGATGAGCACAACTTTAAAGAGACTGGCCCCCTTAACCCCTGGCTCTGGGATATCAAACCGTCCCTTCCCGTCCGTCCAATTACATCCGCTCATTAACAGAATAAATAGGTTTTAAAAAGAATTTCCAAATCCATAGCCACACCAAGAAAGTGTGGCAATGCAAACTGCGAAGACGAGCAGGGATAAGAAAAATATAACACTGGTGACTCAAACCTCAGAACTGTCGCCTCCCATTCTCACAGGAAGTCTGATGATGCATGATAGAGATATGTCCCCGTTGCTGCTGTGCAGTCTCTAATGTGCCGTGATACAGTGACATTGCTAGAACACTACTTCACATTTAATATGGCACCAGCAGTGGTGTGCCAGGCTAGCCCATCGTCTTTTGATATGACAGGCGTTGGAGCTATGCAGAACACATCATCATGAGAAATGGCTGACAACAGATCATACTGGATGTATGGCCTTAACGCACACAGCACCACCTCCCAGCAAGGTCTGGCTTTCTGTTCTCGTTTTTAGTGCAGCATATAAGATCGATATGGACATTCAGGGCACCGGCGAACACTGTCACTGAGGCAGCAGTAGCAGTAAGTAGTCTCAGAGCACTAGGCTCACATATTATAGGCCACGTAAATGGGATCAAGCTGATCAGCTAAGAAACCATCCCGAAGGTGCATCCGCTGCTTTTCGCCACGCGAGTTGATGGGTATCACCCCAGGGTCCACCACAACTACCACACCCACAATCAGGTAATGTTCTTCTAAAACAACATTAGTAACCAAGGCAACCAAGTCCAGTGCTTCCTGCTCAGAACCATCCAATTCCACCACTACGACAAGCAGGTTGGTCCATGTGAAGACAGCACTGCAGAAGAAACAAAACACAATGATCAGAAAAAGGCAAGAATACAGACTGATGGACAGCACAATGCTTAAGGGAGCTATCTTAGAGTCCATAGAGTTAAAATCCAATTATCCTCAGCACATTATTAAGCATCTCTTATTTATTATGAACGATTATGAAGATGGCTCCCAGGTTGGTAATTCCTGACCGAGTTCCTCTCTAATGCAACTCCATCCATTGATGTGCTTTGCCCTCTTCTCCACTACTCATCAACCCCTGCTCCTAATAACTTAGCTCAATGTACAAGTTAAAGCTCCCTGTACAGAGCGCATCACCCATCCCCAACCCTCTGTTCTGTGTTTTTATCTGTGCTTTTTTCAACAGCTGGCACTATGCCCACATTTGATTTCCTGGACTCCTCTGCCACCAGGATTATGCTGCTCTGCTGGAGGGACACACTGCCATGATTCTGATTCCTTTGGTACCTTTACCTGAAGAAGGGGCAACAGCTCCGAAATCTCGTAATTTTAAATAAAACTGTTGGACTATAACCTGGTGTTGTGTGACTTCTCATGATTCTGATTGACACTCAATCTCTTCAAATTTAATGTAATTTCTTCCAGCCTACAGTGCCCATCCCACACCTGTTGCTGTTATCTGCTGACTTCTAGACTGTACTCCAGTGTACTTCTCAGCTTTACTTTGCTGCTGTTTTGGGTCCTGGGCATAAATCTGCTTTCTCCTGGGCCAAATTTCATTTTCCGACTGGTTTCTGGGCTTTACTGTGAACTCCACCTTCACTGTCGCTTGCGACTAAGACGGTATCCTCTATCAGACTGCCTTTAATCCACTATGGCTGTGTAATCCACTATAGTCAGCTGTGGCTCAGTTGGTAGCACACTCGCCTCTGAGTCAGAAGGTTGTGGGTTCAAGTCCAGCACTCCAGTGCAGTGCTGAGGGAGTGCTGCATTGTCAGAGGTGCTGTCTTTCAGATGAGATGTTAAACCGAGGCCCCGTCTGCTCTCTCAGGTGGACGTTAAAGATCCCATGGCACTATTTCGAAGAAGAGCAGGGGAGTTCTCCCCGGTGTCCTGGCCAATATTTAACCCTCAACCAACATCACTAAAAACAGATTATCTGGTCATTATCACATTGCTGTTTGTGGGATCTTGCTGTGCGCAAATTGGCTGCCGCGTTTCCCACATTACAGCAGTGACTACACTTCAAAAAGTACTTAATTGGCTGTAAAGTGCTTTGAGATGGCCGGTGGTCGTGAAAGGCACTGTATAAATGCAAGTCTTTCTTTCTTTTCTTGCTACCTGGCCAGCTCCTGTGTGCTCACTTTCCATTCCTCTGCTGGGACTTTTCACTCTGCGCTGAGCTTGCTCTGATCCATTCTTGCTGGTTCCCATCCTGCTTTAGATTCGGCTCCCATGTTGCTGAATGATCTCTGCTTTGCGGCTATCCATTTACTTCCTGTGGCCACTGACTCAGCACTGCTCCACTTACCCTTCAGAGCTTCTCCATCACTCTTCACTGGACTGGGTTACACCAGCTCCTCAAGCTCCTGTCCCGGCCTTGTGTGCTTTTTCGCCATCTAAAGTTGTTCTTCAGATTAGCTCCCACATCTGCACCGATCCGGTGGATTTACTTTTCACCTCCCTCCAAATTCCTGATTTTCAGTCCTTTTGTTCTTTGGTTTCATTCCCACTGCTCCTTACTCTGGTGGTCCAAGGGATCTGCTGCTGCAAGCTAAAATCTTGAGGTCACAACGCACCTCCACAAGACTTCAGGATTAACCTCTGGTGGCTCATGGTCGACTCTCCTCTCCTCCTCAGCCCTCTGATTCCATTGGACAACCTCCACTAGTGTTCCCAGTGACACTTTGCCCCTCATGGATCCACTAGCGCTCCACAGTGGACTACAAACCTGGATACTGGTTTGTGCATACTCCAAGGTGACTGTCTACAATTTGACTTCATCCCACCACAGGGCCGCAGACATTAACTTTGGACTCTCTCATATAGTCTCTTCCCAGTCCTGTTTGCATCCATGACATGTTTCTCATGACATGTGCTATGCCTTTGTAATCATAATTACTTGTGTCCATTCAGGTATACATTTTGGCTGCCATGCCGGACTGAGCCCAACTACTTCTATCTCCCCGTTTTTCCCCTTTCTATCCTCCTCTCTCCTCCCCTTGTCACCCAATCATGCCACCTTTTATTTCTCTCCTCAGCTACTTTCCCCCCCACAATTCTTTATCAACTCATCACTACTTTCTCTACCTATCCACTCTCCTGCCACTGTCACAGCCTTGAATTAGCCCACATGAACCAAAAAGACGAGTGAACGCGCACGCTGGAATATTTTTCAAGAACTGCGGCCCTGTGGTGGGATGAAGTCAAATTGTAGACAGTCACCTTGGAGTACGCACTTCAGCCAGAACCAAGAGTTTTATCCCAAATCACGGGTTAGTGGATCAAGTTTCAAGCTGTTTTTTTCCAATTAACCATTTTGATAGTTTCATTTCTGAGTCTGGTTAATTCATATCTTTATGTCTTACCATTCAGCAATACTCTTGTGTGATCTGAGCACTGAGGTCTCGATATCAATTGGGTGATAACGCATTCCTCTCAACTCTAGCGTCTCATCCAGGGATCCCACCACATACAGGGCATCATGTCGTTCTGCAAGAGATGAGATAAATATCACTTAGCTAGAGCAGGTGTTCTCAAACTTTTTGCTACTGAGGCCCCCCTCCCATGTTATAAAAATTCCCATGTAACACAACTATTTTTTTTTTTTTTTTTTTTTTTTTTTTTTAAAGAGTGGCTCCTGTCAGAAGGTAAAAACTAGCAGAAGATGTTTGCACAGCAAGATCCCACAACAGAAAATCAGATAGATCACCATATACGGTGTGCACCTAAGCTCCAGGCTATCTCTGCACCTTGCGTGAGTGAGGCCCCTGGGCCTTAGACCCGGGACCGTGAGCTCCCAGCGGCAGCAGCAGCGAGCAGTTTGATCAGCCGCCTGTGTCGTGCTCAGTTCTGTAAACAGCTGCATGGACAAGCAGCAGTCAGCCGCATAAAGAGCGAAAGGTGAAGTCAGCCGAACATTCGCCGACACTCTGGTTAATTCTCAGCCCATTACCCCACAAAAACGGACATCAAACCCCACCGACCTGTTGCTCTACTTACCCGATTTAAACATGGCGGGCAGGAAAACGCGCCCCACGTGGCCTGCCGGGAAAAGAACCCGCTGCCAACTGGCACTAATGGATCTTGGGGAGGAGGGGGGGCGGGGTCTCCTCTCCTCCAACATCAGCGGTGGCGGCACATCGGCTCAACCTTGCATTGGTGCACTGAATTAAACTCCTTTTTTGGAGGTGGGCAAAAAAATATATAGCCTTTTTGAGGTCTCATTCTTAGTAATAATCTGACATTGGTAGTGATCAGCATCTTTCATGAAAAAAAATCAATTCTTGAAAGATGCTGATTTGGCGGACCCCTTGAAACCTGCTCGCAGACCCCAAGGGGGCCGTTGACTCCCCGGTTGAGAGCTCCTAATCTAGAGAATTCAGTTTGAAGCTCGCTTAAGAAAAGAGATGAAAGCATCCTCTTTGAAGGCTATCAAGGGCCCTAACTTCCTCACTTACAATTAATGCAATCAGTACATATGCCATATTTTAGTGCAGGCACAGACGTATCCTCCATCATTCCCTAATACACCATGGGCCGGATATTCCGATCCCTACGGGTGGGTACGTGTTGTGTACCCACCCGTAGGGACATTGGAAATGCCGGTTTCAGGCATGCACTGCGCATGTGCTGGAAACCGGCATTTCTGATCTGTCAAGAAAGATCCTCCGGCTGCCCGGGAGAAGGGCCTCTACGGGCAGATAGTTCCGCTTTTTGGAGACCCTCCGCCCGCAGAAAACACTTACAATTCTTGCGCCTGGTAAAAGCAGGCGTAAGGCCTGCTTTTACCAGGAGAACAGTTGAAAAAAGTTAAAAAAAAAAAATATTCTCCACTGATTTATCATTTAAAAATACTTTTAAAAAAAAGTTTATTTTTAGCCCTGTTAAAAACTTTAATTATTTTTTCCAAAAATTTTAATTTTTGTTTAAAATAGTTAATTTATGTAATTTCAATTCATTTTAAAAATGTGATTTAAAAAAAAATGTATTTAAAGTTTTACTATGTTTTTTCATTGATCTCCATTCATATATTTGACAGGTCTTCCTGTCAAGTGTATGAAGGGAGATTCCCTTCTCTGATCGGCTCCCCACGGCCCACGTGATCCCAGGGACGCTGCGAACTACCTGCGCCTCTGGGATACGTGGGCCCTGCACACCGGCAGTTTGGAGAGGCCCAGCAGCGGAACTGTGCGCCTCCCGGGAGCCCTCAGGTAAGGGCGCAGATTTTTCCAGATCGGAATATCTGGGCCAAAGCTCTTTTGCAGCTCATTAACTGCTTCCTCCGTACAGCAACCCCTTATCCTGAGACTATGCCCCCTAGTTCTAGGCTCGCCAGCCAGGGGAAACAGCCTCTTAGCATCTACCCTGTTAAGCCCTCTAAGAATTTTATATGTTTCAATGAAATCACCTCTCAATCTTCTAAACTCCAGAAAATATAGACCCATTCTACTCAATCTCTCCTCTCTCATCCCAGGAATCAGTCTAGTGAACCTTCGTTACACCCCCCTAAAGCAAGTATATTTTTCCTTAGATAAGGAGACCAAAACTGTACACAGTACTCCAAGTGTGGTCTCACCAAAGCCCTATATAATTGCAGCAAGACTTCCTTGCTCTTATACTCCAAACCCTTTGGCCAACAATAAAAGCTAACATACAATTTGCCTTCCTAATTGCTTGCTGCACCTGCATGTCAACATTCTGTGATCTGTATACAAGGACACCTAAATGCCTCTGAATACCAACATTTAATAGTCTCTCACCTTTTAAAAACAAATCTGCTTTTCCATCCTTCCTACCAAAGTGGATAATTTCATATTTCCCCATATTATATTCCATCTGTCACCTTCTTGCCCAATCATGTAACCTGTCTATATCCCTTTGCGGCCTCTTTGTGTCCTCCTCACAGCTTACTTTCTCACCTAGCTCTGATGTTTTAATACTTATCCTTTAAAAAATTGTCCCATTTAACAATAAGCTTACTTGAAATGTATTACAGAAATTAAACCTTAAAGCCAAACTGAGCAACTAAACGAATGCTATGTCTCATTGTTGGTGCGCATCAAGTCTTACCTCCAGTTGCGTCAGTCAGATCTGTTCTGCGAAGAAATCCCAGATATCCTGTCCGCGCCCACAAGGTCTGTGTGTCCCCAAAACTGAGCTTGGCATTAAAATGGTCAGCATGCAAGGACTCTTCACCATAAACAGTGTAGTACCCAGTGGCATTGTGAGGGCTGCTCACCCAGATCTGTGCAAGAAAGATGTCACAATCAGCAGCAAATCATTATTTCCTCCAACTTATCAACCAATTTTAATTCACAGGTAGAGAATCAGGCAGTTTAATACATAGCCCTCTACAAAATAACAAAGCAGGCACACCATGTTTGATATGCATATTTCTTCCCTCATTAGATTTTTCTGTCCCACATACCATGGCCTGGTTCTCCCTGTTGAGTCAGAAGGTCCCTCGCTACAGGACTGGAACACATAATCTAGGCCAGAGTGAAAAGGATGCTCGCTGTAACTAACAGGTAATGCCTGCAATCTGTATTTTCTCCATTGGTGGCGCTGTAGCACTCTCCTCAACTCTCAGGCTGTTTCCTGATTCTGTTCTCTTCAAAATTCAGGCATTCCCTGCAAACACTTCCAAGTATTTTCATTACTCCTCAGTTTAAATGAATTTCTTTTAGTTAAAAAAAAAAGTTGTTTGTCTTCTAGTCTGTACCTCTGTGCAGGGTTGCCAACTCTGGTTGGATGTATTCCTAGAAGTTACATCACAATACCCCCTGCCTCCAACAGTTCCGCATAGTCAAACAGCCGTTTCTCCCCCATCTCCAATATTTCTATAAACAGTATACGAAAGGGTTTAAAGAAAGTTCTTTTTTTTAAATCCCATATTATTTTTCTCCCGGGTTGCTCGCAGTAGTATCCAGGAGATTAATCTTCAATTCCTGGAGACTCCAGGGCAATCCTGGAGGGCTGGCATGGCAACCTGTGCAGCATACTTTTTTTTGGAAGTGCTCAAGAGACCTGGGGTCTCTGCTGTCAGAGGAATAAAACAAAAGTCCCGTGGAGTCTGCTTCAAAAATCTGTTAAAAGGTTCTTTGCCCAGAGTTCTGTAGCTCTGTGGAGCGTCTGTTTATTTTTCCATGCATCCAAGTCCTCATGAGCCCTTGGGTCCTTGTGATGTTTAGAGGGAACAGATAAATAGCCCTCCTTTAAAAACATGTCTCCACCTAAAAAAAAGTTACTGCCCAGAGCTCTGCACCTTTCTGGAAAGCTTATTTCGCCCTCCTTGGGTTTAGTGTTGCTGCTTGCTTGGAGTCAACTTAAATTGAGAAATAAATTAATAATGGCATCCACATTCATGGGTGCTTGATGCTTGCACAAAAGAATGTAAACATATATTTTATCTCCTCCAAAGCAACCCATCGATTCATTACTCCCTGTTCCATCCCCAAACAACCTGACCACAGACCCATTCCAGTTCCACCTGCAGAAGGTTGTTCATCCTGCTCAGATTCCCAACCCAGAGAGAGGAGAAGCCCGCAGTTTTCCCATTTATTAAGCTTGCTTACACTAATAGTCGCCAGGAAATTCCTTGGATATGCTTGCTTCGCTGATCTTACTTCACCAGAAGTGTAGTGGAAACCACTTCTGGCAAAGTAATGCCAACGAAGCGGGGAGATCTGAGGAATTTCCCGGCTGGTGAGCTCCAATGGTATGATTGCACTTCATATTAAAAGCCATAAGTGTAAGGGAGCAGAACTAAAACAGTTAAAGAGACAAGATTAAACTATTCTGGGTTACCAGCTACATTTACACGAACATTAATTATGCAAAAATACCTTTGTTTTAAAAGACAGGGCAGGGGGTGCGCATATGGGACATGAATCTCCGAAGGGAGGGCTCAAAAAAGGTTTGGGAACCTTTGATCCAGTCTAACACTTTAGTGCAGTACTGAGGGAGTGCTTCATTGATGGAGGTGCCGTCATTTGGATCAGATGTAAATCAAGGCCCCGTCTGCCCTCAGGTGGACATAAAAGATCCCATGGCACTATTTGAAGGGGAGAAGGCAAGTGTCCTGAGCAACATTTATCCCTCAGGCAACACCCCAAAACAGATACATTTCACTGTATGTGGAATCTTGCTAAGTGCATTATTGAGTACCAAAAATAGTGGGAAACCAAGGGGCTAATAAGAGTGAGGAACTTAAAGTAATTAGTATCAGTAGAGAAAAAGTACTTGAGAAACTAATGGGACTAAAAGCCGACAAATCCCCTGGACCTGATGGCCTACATCCTAGGGTTCTAAAAGAGGTGGCTGCAGAGATAGTGGATGCATTGTTTGCGAGCTTCCAAAATTCCCTAGATTCTAGAATGGTCCCAGCGGTAGCAAATGTAGCGGTAAGGTAGCAAATGTAACCCCACTATTCAAGAAAGGAGGGAGAGAGAAAACAGGGAACTACAGGCCAGTTAGCCTGACATCAGTCAGCGGGGAAAATGCTGGAATCCATTATTATGGATGTGGTAACGGGGCACTTAGAATATGATTAGGCAGCGTCAACATGGTTTTATGAAAGGGAAATCGTGTTTAACAAATTCATTAGAGTTTTTTGAGGATGTAACTAGCACGGTAGATAAAGGGGAACCAGTGGATGTAGTATATTTGGATTTCCAAAAGGCATTCGATAAGGTGTCACATAAAAGATTGTTACGCAAGATAAGGGCTCATGGGGTTGGGGGTAATATATTAGCATGGATAGAGGATTGGTTAACGGACAGAAATCAGAGAGTAGGGTTAATCGCGTCATTTTCAGGTTGGCAGGCTGTAACTAGTGGGGTGCCGCAAGGATCAGTGTCTGGGCCTCAGCTATTTACAATCTATATTAATGACTTAGATGAAGGGACCGAGTGCAATGTATCCAAGTTTGCTGATGCTACAAAGCTAGGTGGGAAAGTAAGCTGTGAGGAGGACACAAAGAGCCTGCAAAGGGATATAGACAGGTTAAGTGAGTGGGCAATAAGGTAGCAGATGGAGTATAATGTGGTGAAATGTGAGGTTATTCACTTTGGTAGGAAGAAGAGAAAAACAGAATATTTTTTAAATGGTGAGAAACTATTAAATGTTGGTGTTCAGAGAGACTTAGGTATCCTCGTACAGGAAGTTAGCATGCAAGCACAGCAAGCAATTAGGAAGGCAAATGGCATGTTGGCCTTTATTGCAAGGGGATTGGAGTACAAGAGTAAGGAAGTCTTACTACAATTGTACACGGCTTTGGTGAGACTACACCTGGCGTACTGTGCAGTTTTGGTCTCCTTATCTGAGAAAGGACATACATGCCTTGGAGGCGGTGCAACGAAGGTTCACTAGATTGATCCCTGGGATGGGATCAGAGGGTTGTCCTATGAGGAGAGATTGAGCCTATACTCTCTGGAATTTAGACGAATGGGAGGTGATCTACTTGAAACATATAAGATTCTGAGGGGGGATTGACAGGGTAGATGCCGAGAGGTCGTTTCCCTTGGCTGGAGAGTCTAGAACTAGGGGCACAGTCTCAGGATAAGGGGTCGGCCATTTAAGACAGAGATGAGGAGGAATTTCTTCACTCAAAGCGTTGTGAATCTTTGGAATTCTCTACCCAAAGGGCTGTGGAAGCTGAGTTGTTGAGTATATTCAAGGCAGAGATAGATAGATATTTGGATTCATGGGGAATCGAGGGATATGGGGATGGGCGGGAAAGTGGAGTTGAGGTTGAAGATCAGCCATGATTTTATTGAATGGCGGAGCAGGCTCGAAGGGCCGCATGACCTACTCCTGCTCCTAATTCTTATGTTTGCCTACATAACAACAGTAACTATACTCAGAGCCTCTTTTGGTACTGAGGATGGGAACAAAAGAATAGAAGAATAATTATGGAAAGACAAATATGTAGAGGCACCCAGTCTCTACATTTAAACTCAGTGAGGCAGTTGCAGCACTATCTGAAGTACGATATACATGTCCAAATGTTCCTCCAGCAACTGCTGCAGGTGACGGGCGATGAGGTGAAGGAAGCCATTGGGCAACAACTGTGTCAGTCCCTGATCAACTCCATGCCCAGGAAACAGGACTGTAACCAAAGCCAAGGGTAACCTTTTATTCTGACTGTTAATTTAAAAATTCTTTAGAAAATACACTAATTATATAGATTTGCTAGTACGTAATAGATCAAGCGCATGTCAAAAAATGCACAACACAGTCATATTATTACCACTATATTGATAAATATTACTATCAGGATAATTTTCCAACTCTACATTTTCCAGCTTGTAGAAACTGGGGGACTAATTGTAGCATAACTTGTTTTGATTAACATTTGGTTCTTCCTGATCTCACCTCCCCCAAGTGAGAATCTCCCAGAGGGCCTTTTGTCTCTGGATTAGTTATGATGACCTTTACTCCAGGGAGAATCTGCAAAAGAAAGGAGATTAAATAGACTGAGCTAAAGATCAGTTAAGACAGTTCATTATTTTTGCCATGAGTTCTTGTTGATTGTTAATTCAACAGTACTTTACATCTTTAAAAAAAACTCAACCAACCATAAAAAAGATAAAAGAAACAGAGTTAACGTTTCAGGTTGACGACCTTTCATCAGAACTAGAAAAATTGGAGATGCAACAGATTTTAAGTACAGGGGCAGGGACTTGCTTAAAACTGGTTACAGCACTAATTTTTTCCAGTTCTGATGAAAGGTCATCAATCTGAAACGTTAACTCTGTTTTTCTCTCCACAGATGCTGCCTGACCTGCTGAGCATTTCTAGCATTTTCTGTTTTTATTTCAGTTTTCCAGCAGTATTTTGCTTTCATAAAAGATAAGACATTTCCACCCATTAAGGGGACAAAGAAAATGTGAGTCTAGTTGCTACAGAAAACATGCAAGACTCCCATGTTACATAAGTGATACAACATTTACAGAACCACATAAAAAGAGTACATGTGTGTAATATTTGGTCAGATACAAAAGCTGAAGTGGTTTCATAACAAATCCAAAATGGCCCTGAATTATTTTTAAACTTGGGTCTATACCACAGAGACTAGTTCTTCCAATCATTCAATTCCCACAGTTGGCTTACTTTTAAATCCAATTATCAATTTTTCCTCTCATCAATGACACTGGGATCCGAGGCACTATCCATAATTAGCAAGCTGGGTAATCAAGGTATGCAAACATAAAAAAAGCAGGAAGAAAAGCGATTTGGCCTATCAAGTCCATTCCTGCCAAAGATCTATCCATTCCATCACAGCTTTTATCCAGTCTTTCTCTCCATCACAACCACATGTACTTCCTTTTTTTAGTGCTTTTCTGAACTTACCTCCCTTATGCCTCCTAACCTTCAAATACAGCACTGTACACCCTCTTCCTCCTCACTACATCACACAATGTTGCAATCAAGATTCATTGCAGTCTCCAACTTTAACTTGTCCAGAACCATGGAACTCCTTTCCTGTTTTGATGAAAGGGCATCAACCAGTAATGTTAACTGTTTCTCTCTCCAGAGATGCTGCCTGACCTGCTGAGTAATTCCAGCATTTTCTGTTTTTACTTCAGATTTCCAGCATCCGCAGTATTTTGCTTTTGAACTCCTTTCCTCCCTCAGTCTTTTCTTCATTCTACGCCCTCAGGCTTTTAAAAAACAACCGTCATCGAATCACTACTTCCTGATTTACCTGATCTTGTCCTTTACACCTCAGTGATGTCCTCATTATGGGCCTTGGCTCTTCACCTTAGTTTCTAAAGATAAAATATTTAATCCCCCGTGGCAAATGAAGGGAAAATTTTAATCTTTCCCAGCATTACCAAGTCCAATTTTACCGCATGAAAAATTACCAGAGGTTTGGCTCAAGTCTTTTCACTCTGTTCTTCCAACTAGGGATTGGTGTAGTCTGAGGTATGCTGTTTAATCTGTATGATACCTGGCTGATCAATAACCTTTTTGAAGCCTCTTTGAAAGGCTTTTTCCCTTTTATATCCATGGTCCACTTACCTTTCCCGACTCCATTAGTGGAAGACTATGGGGGGAGCCTCGCTCCACCAAACGTACCCTACAACCAGAGAAATTAGCTTTCTTTAAAAAAAATCCTTACATTCAGTAAAAAAAAAACCATGCACAGTAATACAATGTGGATAAATCACCCCGTCAAAATTCTGTCAGAGTGGGAGTTTTTATTTTAAAAATGACCTACTTTTGATACAGTCTTTCTCACTTTTTGAATATAGGTTATCTAACATGTATAAATGAGAGAAATGAAAGACAGTCTCTTATGACTTTGGAACATAGCACTCTCACTTACACCCCTTCATATGCTACATAACGGCCAAGCCCATGGCCACTTGCACGTACTCATCAACCAAAGCAAAACGTTTTCAAAAGCTCAGGTGTAGAACTGAAGAACAGAATGACAGCTAAAGTTTGGCACAAGAATAAGCTACATTCCAAGTATTAGGAAGACCATACTAAAGGTGAATACTCTTAGTTGCTTCTTCATTCGGTGATCCTCCACATAGCAACTGAAACTGTTACAGTAGAGCCCAGGTAGAGGTAGGTTACTATAATTTTATCTTGAGACTTACATTAGGAAGTGGTATACCAGAAAATAAATCTTCCTTTGCAGGGAGATCCAAAGAACAACATTTACTGAAGGATTGTTCCATGTAGCAGCTTGGCAAGTCCAATTCAGCACAACACTCCCCACACATTAGCTCATGAAGTAACTGTGGCTCTGGTAGAACAAACTGCCAGTTTTCGATCCACAAACTGATCAAGCAAAGCACACTGTAGAACCTATTTCACAAGACACTATTTAATACTGTGTTTGTCGAATGTTTTATTTCCATATGAAATTAGTAACTTTGTTGGTGTGTGAACATAGAATGAAAGGCCCTGATGTAACGTTACATTTATATAGCACCTTTAACATTGTAAAACGTCTCAAGGTGCTTCACAGGAGTGTTATCAGACAAAATTTGACACTGAGCCACATAGAAATATTAGGACAGGTGACCAAAAGCTTCGTCAAAGAGGTAGGTTTTAAGGAGCGTCTTAAAGGAGGAGAGAGAGGGAGGCAATTCCAGAGTTACGGCCTAGGCAGCTGAAGGCACAGCTGCCAATGCTGGGGCAAAGGAAATCGAGGAAGCACACGAGGTCAGAATTGGAGGAACACAAGTTCACGGTGGGTTGTAGGGCTGGAGGAGGTTATAGAGATAGGGAGGGGCGAGGCCATGAAGAGATTTGAACACAAAGATGAGGATTTTAAATTCGAGGCTTTGTTGGCCCAGGAGGCAATGTAGGTCAGTGAGCACAGGGGTGATGGGTGAACGGGACTTGGTGCAACACTGTCGATAAATTTGTGCTGCATCTCACATGGTGAAGGTGCCAGACAAAGAAGTTTCATTATAATTCCCTGAGTGAATTACAATTCCAATAAAAAGGGAAGAATTTTGTGTGAACTTTATGGGCAGCCACAAGATAGGGTAAATCTACCACAAATGTGCTGTTGTTTATACTTCAAATTGATACAACAAGGAACTTTATTGTTTCTTTAGCAGTAGCAATTTCTGATGTTGAGATGGGAGTGAGAGAGAATTGCAGACTTTCCAACTTGGACAGAGCTGCATTGCAGCACAAGGTGTTCTCAATTTATGCTGATATCCCTTGTAGTTGTTGAGTTTTGCAGTGGAGGGTGCTTGCAGGAGATAATCCCATCTCTTCACGGCTTTCTCACAGATAATTAATAGTCTCAGAGATCTCATCACAAGGGACAAGATTACTTACAAGTGATTCAATTACAAGGAACACAGCAAGACTTCTCAGAATTAGTGCTCTAATAGCATCTAATCTACCCTACAGATACCAGAAATAGCTCTCGCCATAGAACATTCAAAATTACAGAGCTGTCAAAGCTCTATTTATACATCCAAGATCTTTACAAAGCAATGTTTAGACATTCAGTGTTAGAGACACCATCGGAGCACTTTGTGCATTCAGGATGACAAATCTCTTGATGTGCTATTTACAGGATGTTTGAATAAAGGCAAACACTAACTCTATCTCTGATTTCTTGTAAACATTTCCTTGTTTCTCCATTAGAAAATATTAAAGGGACTATTTCTCTGCAATAGACTTAATTGAACAAATGGGACAATACAATGGTATATGCGTGCTACACGAACACAAAGGAAAATTTAAGTTCACCTCGATCTCTGGGAAAGTTCTGAAAAAATTGTACGTCGTTTCACAGCAACTTAAAGGCAGAAATTCCAATCAGACTCTGGATGCAAGTTTAAAATAAATGAGCCAATACTTTTATTAAAATAATGCAGTGAGGAATTTCAAACAATTGCTAGTATAAGAACAGCACAGATTGTAAATTCTAACCTTGATGTGCAAAGAAAGTTTTAGTTCTGACTGATACTTCTTGCTCAGAACAGTAGCAGTATGGAGTCTAATTTTATTTACCAAGTCAGCAAAGTGTTCAATTAACACTTTAATGTTAATTACATCTTAAGCAGTGCTCCGATTTTCTCAGACAGAAGGTAATGAAGGATGGCTGCATCAGAGCCAACGGGAGTGGAGGAGGTGCGAGCTGCTGGTGCTTGGGATGGGGATCTATTGGTACATGGCCAACAGAGTGGTCTGCATGACTGGCATCGACCCACTTTTCTCTGCCACATTCCCAGGAAATGGGAGCCTTCTCCTCTTTTGCCATATTTTTTTTCCATGCTTCCCACCCTCTCTGCTAGTCTGCTGTAACTATTTATACCTCCTCTGAACCCATCTTTTGTTTCTTTACTTGTCCCATTACCACTCCCATTTGCCGTACACTATCAGTCTTTTTGTCATTTAATCACTCCTGCCCTCCACCCTATCAGATCTATCCCTTTGTTCTTTCCTACCACCTCCGCCGCCCCTTACTTTTCCAGGCCACATACTTAAAAACTATTAAACTCTAACTTCTTCCAGTTCTGATGTAAAGTCATTGACCTGAAACGTTAACTCTGTTTCTCTCTCCACAGATGCTGTCTGACCTGGTGAGTGTTTTCCAACATTTTCTGTTCTTATTTCAGATTTCCAGCATCCGCAGTATTTTGCTTTTGTTCAGTTAACAATGTTTTTACATGATCATACTGCACTGCAGCACTTCTTGCTCCCAGTCTCTCTATGGATATATGAAACTAAAAGGAGAAAAACATCCAAGCCAGTGCAAGGTGTTGAGGCTTCACATGACTGTACCACAGAGAACAGTAACACAGACAGATATATTAAATAATTACTGGCAGAATTATTAAATAACTACTTTGCCTCGGTATTTTAAAAAAATTGATAAAAAGGGAGAAAATAGAATGAGTGTAAACTGCCAAGGAATATAAAGAGATTGTAAGAGCTTCTACAAGTATGTAAAAAAGGGAGAGAGTAGCAAAAGTAAAGTTGGTTCCTTAGAGGCTGAGACAAGAGAAATTACAATGGGGAATAAGGAAATGGCAGAGACTTTAAACAAATATTTTGTATCTGTTCACACAGTAGAAGACACAAAAAGCATACCAAAGAGCTAATGAGAGTGAGGAACTTAAAGTAATTAAGATCAGTAGAGAAAAAGTACAATCACGTTTATTTCCAACACCAGATTTCTGATTGGTCCCCTTGGAGGACAAGACAAGACACGGTCAGCAGTTTCTCTGGAATGTGTAATTAGATCCTGTCTGCCTAAGTAATCAATTACTTTGCAAAGTGTAATTCGAGCCATTCTGACTGCCAGACTCCAGACAGAACAGAGCTCACAAAGAACAGACAGGGCTCACCCTCGCGGGTTAAGACCTTCTTCCACCCCCCAAACAAGTCACTGATCCCCAACAAGTTCCTAACCTTCCTCACACCTCCCGAGTTTCTGACCTTTCCCTCACACCTCCCGAGTTTCTGACCTTTTCCCTCTCCAACAAGTTCCTGACATCCGCACCCCACCCCCAGCACAAGTTTCTGACCGCCCCCCCGAAGGTTCTGACCACCTCCCTCACCAACCCATGTTCCTGACCTACTCCCCCTGCCCAAGTGCCTGACTTCCACTCCCTCTGGGTTCCTGATCTTCTCCACCCCCCAGCAAGTTCCTGACCTCCCCTCCACCCATAGATGGGGCATTGTGTGTAGGTCACGGATTAACAACAGGTTTATTGGGTATGAAGTGAATAGTGACAGTGTCATGACTTCCGGATTTCGTCCACTCCAATGATGTCACTTGCCATACACGCACCGAGCTTTCCGAGAAATCAACCAGGTCTAGAGGGAGAAGAGGGAGAACGTGGTGCTGGTGTAAAGGGAGTGGGGTTGGAAGAACGTGATCAGTCTTGCCATCTGGATCACATTCTCGCTCTCATCCCCCCCACCTTTAGACCTGGATCATGTTCTTCCCCAAACCCCACTGTGCTCTCCGTGCTCTTTACTTCTCTCCCCTCCCCCCCGCCGAGTTCCTGACCACCTCTCCCCTCTCCTCCAATCCTCTCTGTTCCCCCTTCAATCCCCTCTCCCCTCTCTAATCCACTCTCTTTCTCACCCCACTCCGATTCCCCCCTCTCTCTCTCTCCTACCCCCCCACCCCCGATGCGCTTTCTCTCCCCCCCCTCTCTCGACCCTCCGTTTTCCTCTCTCTCCCCCCTCCAATTTCCTCTCTCTCTCCTGGCCACCAATGGGTCCAGTGACCTTCTCCCACAGAGCTGCGGAGCGCATGGCTGCAACTATTGGGTACTGCGTATGCGCGGCTTCGGTAAACAGCGCGCATGCACAGATGGGGATGGGGATCGGGTGCGCATGCGCAGAAGGCCACCAAGATGTTTGTGTAGATAATCACTCCGAAAAAATACTCGAGAAACTAATGGGACTAAAAGCCGACAAATCCCCAGGACCTGATGGCCTACATCCCTAGGGTTCTAAAAGAGGTGGCTGCAGAGATCGTGGATGCATTGGTTGTGATCTTCCAAAATTCCCTAGATTGTATAACGGTCCCCATGGATTGGAGGGTAGCAAATGTAACCCCGCTATTCAAGAAACGAGGGGAGAGAGAAAACAGGGAACTACAGGCCAGTTTGCCTGACATCAGTCGTCAAGAAAATGTTGGAATCCATTATTAAGGAAGTGGTAACAGGACACAAAAAATCATAATGATTAGGCAGAGTCAACATGGTTTTACGAAAGGGAAATTGTGTTTGACAAGTTTATTAGAGTTTTTTGAGGATGTAACAAGCAGGGTAGATAAAGGGGAACCAGTGGATGTAGTATATTTGGATTTCCAAAAGGCATTCGATAAGGTGCCACATAAAAGGTTGTTACGCAAGATAAGGGCTCATGGGGTTGGGGGTAATATATTAGCATGGATAGAGGATTGGTTAACGGACAGAAAACAGAGAGTAGGGTTAATCGCGTCATTTTCAGGTTGGCAGGCTGTAACTAGTGGGGTGCCGCAAGGATCAGTGCCTGGGCCTCAGCTATTTACAATCTATAGTAATGATTTAGATGCAGGGACCAAGTGCAATGTATCCAAGTTTGCTGATGCTACAAAGCTAGGTGGGAAAGTAAGCTGCGAGGAGGACACAAAGAGCCTGCAAAGGGATATAGACAGGTTAAGTGAGTGGGCAATAAGGTGGCAGATGGAGTATAATGTGGGGAAATGTGAGGTTATTCATTTTGGTAGGAAGAGTAGAAAACCAGAATATTTTTTAAATGGTGAGAAACTATTAAATGTTGGTGTTCAGAGAGATTATGGTGTCCTCATACAGTAAACAGAGAGTTAGCATGCAGGTACAGCAAACAATTAGGAAGGCAAATGGCATGTTGGCCTTTATTGCAAGGGGGCTGGAGTACAAGAGTAAGGAAGTCTTGCTACAATTGTACAGGGCTTTGGTGAGACCACACCTGGAGTACTGTACACAGTTTTGGTCTCCTTATCTGAGGAAGGATATACTTGCCTTAGAGGCGGTGCAACTAAGGTTCACTAGATTGATTCCTGAGATGAGAGGGTTGTCCTATGTGGAGAGATTGAGCCTATACTCTCTGGAGTTTAGAAGAATGAGAGGTGATCTCATTGAAACATACAAGATACTAAGGGAGATTGACAGGGTAGATGCTGAGAGGTTGTTTCCCCTGGCTGGAGAGTCTAGAACTAGGGGGCATAGTCTCAGGATAAGGGGTCGGCCATTTAAGACTGATATGAGGAGGAATTTCTTCACTCTTTGGAATTTTTGGCATTTCTCTACCACAAAGTGCTGTGGATGCTGAGTTGTTGAGTATATTCATGGCTGAGATAGATAGATTTTTGGACTCTAGGGGAAATCAAGGGATACGGGAATCGGTGGAAAAGTGGAGTTGATCAGCCATGATCTTATTGAATGGTGGAGCAGGCTCAAGGGTCGTATGGCCTACTCCTGCGCCTAATTTTTATGTTGGCCCGTATTTTCCGATCAGAGGTTCCTGCGTGCGGAGGCCTCCGATCTGGAAAAAATCTATGCCCTTACCTGAGAACTCCAGAGGTCCGGCCATTTCTGCTCCTGGGCCTTTCCACGACGAAATGCGCAGGGCCCACGTATCCCAGGGTGCATGCAGTTCGCAAGCGTCCCTGGGATCACGTGAGCCATGGGGAACCAATGGGAGAAGGGAATCCCCCTTCATACTTTTGATAACTTACCATGTCAAAAGTATGAATGGGGATCGATGAAAAAACAATTCAATACATTAAATAAATTTTTGAAAAAATCACAATTTTAAAATTAGTTAAAATTACATTAAATTAATATTTTAAACAAAAATTTATTTTTTTGAAAAAAAATTAAAATTCCTTATGGGGCTAAAATTAAACTTACCTTTTTAAAAGTATTTTTAAATTATGAGTGAAAAAAATATATTTTTTTACTTTTTTTAAACTCTTATGCTGGTAAAAGCAGGCCTTATGCCTGCTTTTACCAGGCGTAAGATTTTTAAGGGATTTCAGTGGGCGGAGGTTCTGCAGAAAGCGGAACACTCCAACCGCAGAGGCCCTTCTCCAGGGCAGGCGTGCGATCTGTCAAGAGGATTCTTGACATAGAAGCATAGAAGATAGGAGCAGGAGCAGGCCATTCAGCCCCTCGAGCCTGCTCCGCCATTCAATGAGATCATGGCTGATCATCCAAATTCAGTACCCTGTCCCTGCCTTCGCCCCATATCCCTTGACCCCTTTAGCTTTAAGAAATATATCTAACTCCTTCTTGAATATATTTAATGAATTGACCTCTACTGCCTTCTGTGGTAGAGAATTCCACAGGTTGACAGATCGGAAGTGCCGGCTTTCAGCGCATGCGCTTCGCATGCCTGGAACTGGCACTTGGGAGGTCCCTACGGATGTGTACACAGCTCGTACACACCCGTAGGGATCGGAAAATACGGGCCATTATGTTTACCAGGGAGATAAACATGGTGAACATGACATTAGAAGAAGAGATCAAAAAAGATATAAAGACATTTAAGATAGAAAGGGGGATGATAATTGATAAAGTAATCAAAACTTAGTGGATAAAACCCCTGGTCCAGATGGAATCATTCTGTGCATATTAAAAGTTAGGAAAGAGACAGCTAAGGCACTATTACATATATATAACAAATTATTAGAAAAGGAAATAGTGCCAGAGGACTAGCGAACAGCTAACGTGATTCCTATATATAAAAAGGGAAATAGAACAAGTCCAAGGAACTATGGACCAAGTAGCTTAATGTCAGTGGTAGGAAAGATATTTTTATTCATTCACGGGATGTTGGTGTCACTGGCAAGGCCAGTATTTATTGCCCATCCCTAATTGCCCTCAAGAAGGTGGTGACAAGTTGCCTTCTTGAACAGCTGCAGTATGTGTGTTGAAGGTACACCCACAGTGCTGTTAGGTTGGGAGTTCCAGGATTTTGACCCAGCGACGATGAAGGAATGGCAATATATTTCCAAGTCAGGATGGTGTGTGACTTGGAGGGGAACTTGGAGGTGGTGGTGTTCCCATGCGCCTGCTGCCCTTGTCCTTCTAGGTGGTAGAGATCGTGGATTTGGGAGGTGCTGTGGAAGAAGCCTTGGCGAGTTGCTGCAGTGTAGATGGTACACACTGCAGCCACGGTACATTGGTGGTGGAGGGAGTGAATGTTTAATGTGGTGGATGGGGTGCCAATCAAGCAGGCTACTTTGTCCTGTATGGTGTTGAGCTTCTTGAGTGTTGTTGGGGCTGCACTCATCCAGGCAAGTGGAGAGTATTCCATCACATTCCTGACTTGTGCCTTGTAGATAGTGGAAAGGCTTTGGGGAGTCAGGAGGTGAGACACTCGTTGCAAAAGACCCAGCCTCTGACCTGCTCTTGTAGCCACAGTATTTATGTGGCTGGTCCTATTAAGTTACTGGTCAATGGTGACCCCCCCAGGATGTTGATGGTGGGGGATTTGGAGATGGTAATGCAGTTGAATGTCAAGGGACAGCGGTTACGACACTCTTGTTGGAGATAGCCATTGCCTGGCACTTGAGTGGCGCGAATGTTACTTGCCACTTATCAGCCCAAGCCTGAATGTTGTCCAGGTCATGTTGCATGAGAGCACAGACTGCCTCATTATCTGTGGAGTTGCGAATGGAACTGAACACTATGCAATCATCAGCGAACATTCCCACTCCTGACCTTATGATGGAGGGAAGGTCATTGATGAAGCAGCTCAAAATGACACTGCCCTGAGGAACTCATGCAGCGATGTCCTGGGGGTCAGATGATTAGCCTCCAACAACCACAACCATCTTCCTTTGTGCTGGGTATGACTCCAGCCAGTGGAGAGTTTTTCCCCCGATTCCCATTGACATCCATTTTACTAGGGCTCCTTGATGCCACACTCGATCAAATGCTACCTCGATGTCAAGGGGATTCACTCTCACCCCACCTCTGGAATTCAGCTCTTTTGTCCATGTTTGGACCAAGGCTGTAATGAGGTCTGGAGCAAAGTGGTCCTGGCAGACCCCAAACTGAGCATCGGTAAGCAGTTTATTGGTAAGTGCCACTTGATAACACTGTCGATGACCCCTTCCATCACTTTGCTGATGATTGAGAGTAGGCTGATGGGGCGGTAATTGGCCGGATTGGATTTGTCCTGTTTGTGGACAGGACATACCTGGGCAGTTTTCCATTGTCGGGTAGATGCCAGTGTTCTAGCTGTACTGGATCAGCTTGGCTAGAGGCACGGCTAGTTCTGGAGCTATTTCCGCAGCTGCCATGGTGGGATTTGAACTCACGTCTCCAGATTATTAGTCTAGGCCTCTGAATTACTAGTCCAGTAACATAACCACTATGCTATCGTACCCGAAAATGGAATCCTTAGATCAAAGCTGTAATAGAAAAACATCTAGAAACTGAAAATATCATAAAAAGTAGTCAGCACGGATTCCAAAAGGGAAGGTCATGCTTGGCCAACCTTATTGAATTCTTTGAAGAAGTAACAGAAAGGGTAGATAAGGGTAATGCAGTAGATGCAATATACTTGGATTTCCAAAAAGCCTTCCATAAGGTACCACATAGTAGACTCATGACTAAGGTCAGATCATGTGACGTTAGAATGGATAGCAAGCTGACAAAACAGAAAACAGAGCGTTAGGTTTAAAGATAGTTACTCAGATTGGCAAAAGGTGGGAAGTGGTGTTCCACAAGGATTGGTGCTGGGACCACTGTTGTTCACCTTTTGCATAAATGATTTGGACTCGGGAATTGGAAGTACAATTTCAAATTTTGCGGATGACACCAAACTTGGGGGTGTAGTTAATACAGAGGAGGACTACGACAAGATACAGGAAGACACCAATAAACTTGCCGAATGGGCTTGTAATTGGCAAATGAACTTCAATACAGAGAAGTGTGAGGTAGTACATTTTGGTAGGAGGAATAAGGAGGCCAGATACTCCTTGGAAAATAAGTGTCTAAATGGGGTAGAAGAACAGGGATCTGGGGGTACAGATTTATAAATCACTAAAAGTAGCGACGCAGGTTAATAAGGCCATAAAAAAAAAAGCAAACAAAGCACTGGGTTTCATTTCTAGAGGGATAGAATTGAAAAGCAGAGAAGTTATGTTAAACTTATATAGAACCATGGTTAGACCATACTTGGAGTACTGTGAACAGGTCTAGTCTCCATATTATAAAAAAGATATAGAAGCACTGGAGACGGTGCAAAAAAGATTTACAAGTATGATACCAGAACTGAGAGGTTATACCTATTAGAAAAGGGTCTTTAAGATTGTGAAAGTGTTTGATAGAGTAGATGTAGAGAAGATGTTTCCATTTGCAGGCGAGCCCAGAACTTGGGGCCATAAATAAGATAGTCACTAATAAATTCAAAAGGAAATTCAGGAGAAACTTCTTGACCCAGAGCTAAAATGTGGAACTCGCTACCACAAGGAGTAATTGAGGCGAATAGCATAGATGCATTTAAGGGGAAGCTTGATAAGCACATAAGGGAGAAAGGTATAGAAGGATATGTTGCTGGGGTTAGATGAAGAAGGGTGGGAGGAGGCTCATGTACAGCATAAACACTGGCATGGACCTATTGGGCCGAAGGTAATTTTTCTGTGCTGTAAATACTTTGTAAAGTTATTTCATAGCACATCCAAGATGGGGAATTTGCTATCAAAAAAAGGTAGTGATAAGCAATGTTCCCTCTAAGCTGCGTGGCTATGCAGTTCTCTGGCGGTCGTGTGCAGCCTGGGACCGGCTTTTCCAATGTGAAATTTCGCACACGCGCAAAACTTTGAATGGGCTGTGCAGCCCGTTAAAGAGACTGCGTACCCACATTTAAAATTAGGAGGAACATTGGTGATTAGATACTCCATACTTCCCTGGGCCTAGATAGGTGATGTAAGAAGGTAATAGAATGTATGAGGAGAAGTTGGCAACAAAAACAAGTCCAAAATAATGGTTTAGGCATACCTGTCGTGCCGGAGGGCTCTCATATCCACAAAGACTGTGGTTGGATCTGGTCCAGATGTTCCCTAGTAAACAAAGGCATTGACGTCAACATTAGAAATGTCAAAAGAATAAAGGTTACATAGCCATTAGTTTCAATTGGTTCAAATAAACGGAACGTACAAAACTTCTCAGAATAGTGCTGTAACATGGTGTCCTGCCAAATCTACAGATACAAGAAATAGCTTTCACCACAGAATATTCAAAATTACAGAGCACTATTTATACATCCAAGATTACACATCTTTAAAAGCATAATTACACATTCAGCATTACAGACGTTAGCAAAACAGATTATACATTCAGGATTACGAATCTCTTCAGCAATTTTAAAATAACTTTTTGAACAGCAAATACGATCAAGTCTCTCTACTTGGCCTCCAGCTAAAATTTTATTTTTTGTTTCCTTGCTAGAAAATGAGAAACAGTGAATGCTGTTGTACAGCAGGTGGGATCTAGCATACTGCTGTGCTAGACTAGATTGTTATTTGTAAATCAGGGTAACAATAGAACTTTAACCAGTGGAAAACCAGTCCTGCAGAATCAATTAAAGAGGAAAGAAAGTGCAAGAGAAATGGGCACAGACACCACTAATAGATTGCTGCTGCTGACCTAATGGGAACTTGGTACTGGATATTAGTTCTGGTCTAATCGCATAGCACAACATCCCTTCTGAGCTAATTGTGTAGTACACAAGTGGGACTGAAATGTTTGCCACAGTTTGCCACGAAGCTTGTGGCCCAAAGAAACATAGATCAAATAAAATGTAAAGAAGTGCTAAGAGGATTGGCCATAGCTTTGCTCCACAAGGGGAACTGAAAATCAACACTCAAGTCAAGGCAGCATTGGTGAAGTCCTGGGAACAAGTTGTCCACTCATCATTTTGGCCACATTTGTTCCATAACCCTGGGGAAAAAGGGGAAGGAGGAGGTTCTTATTCTCACTCCAAAAGAATAATGATACTTGATACTCGCCCCAGCTCTGCTGAAATCCTGCTCTGTACAAGTGTATATTAGTAATACAGCTATTTCAGTGTCTAGTAACAACCATGACAAAGTGCTGAGAGAAAGTATTTTAAGATAGTAAACTGGGCTACAGCATCTAGTACTTATCAGTAGTTCAAATTGGCCTCTGCCCCGAGACTTGAATGTGTGATCACACAATAGAATACAAATTGTGATCAAGTGCAGCATTAGTAGGCTGTGCCTCATCATTAAAACTATGCAATTTTTTTTTTAACCCAATGTCACTATACCTGTGCTCTTAAGTCATGTCAGTAAATTACACATTGCTATGTTGTTTTTTGCATGAAATTCCATTTAAATGTTTCTTATATACCCGTTTGTTCAGATATTTAAATAGTGATTCTTAACTTTGTCATTTTAAGATAAATAAAGTTTAAGATAAACTTTCGCTAGTTGGCTAAGGAAAGGACTTGGGGCAAAATAAAACACAAATTACTCTACCTGTTCAGCCAGCTTGCCCAGCCTGTGTGGCTGAGAGTACGAGGGAAGAGGAAGCGAGGAATGGAGATGACACAGGCCAGCCCAGAGAGAGGAAGGGACAGCCAGATTTAAAGAGAGAAGCATAAGCGAGAGACAAGAGACAAATAGAAACAGCAAAACAGTTACTGGAGACACTGGAACAACGGTTAGCAAAATCAGACTGCTGCTTTAATACAAGGATTTCAGGAAACTATACACAAAGCACAGCCATTAATTAAATCATAGTGCTACTTTATGCACAAGGCATCTCAAGAAACCATTGACAAGGGCATGCTGCATTAAACAGTTATATACATCAAAGAAAAGAACGGTCTATTAGTTCACATCTTCTTACATAGTTCCCATTCTCAATTTATATCAGCCATCGAGTCTAAATAAAGTGCAAACAAGAACGCAAATTTGGGATTTTCCTCCAAGTTTTGCTACACAGGGGTGGGATTGCAAAATCCCAAATGGCTCCCTTCACTAATAATACAATGAGATGGGAATGGGAGTGTTAACTGCACTAAAGTCACATCAACATCGTGCTGACTTGATTATTCCTGTTTTTTTTTTGAGGGGTGGAGTCAGGACCATTTTGCATTCGGTAGACCCTCAGAGCACAACACAGGTTTGGATCAGTCAGTCAGGTCAGAGACGATTAGTACCGTCCCCTACAGTGCATAACAGTTTTCGTACAGATTTATCTCTTGTGACTTACTGGTTACATAATGCCAGGCATCACTGTCAAGCTTGCAATTTTGGCCATTCCAATGGTAACAGTGAAGCTTGGGGTGGCTGGGCATTCCTCAGCAACAGGAAGGAAATAGGAGACTATGCCTAGGCAAAGAGGGAATTACAGCTCATTGAAAGGAAATGCTGCTCCAATGTGTTGTCTGCTTAGATTTAGTTTTTAGGATGACATTCTCACCTGTAAGCAGATAGCTACATTGACCCTGCAGCCAAAGGTTGTACTGACAGCCCTCAGAGATAATCCAAGGTCCTTAAATAACTTTGAGAAGGATTGTGTAAGTGCTATTCGTGGCCGCTCCTCTGCGACCACCATACATGTCCGAACACAGGACAGATTCACACCTTTTGCCTGGAAAAAGAAAATATGCTAAAAGCAGACCACAGAAAAATAGGACAAAAGGATACCATTCATTAGATTTTAAAAACCAAAGCCACAGTAGTTTCACTTGGCACTCATCGCAATCAAAATGTGCCATCTAACTTAAAGTAGCCCTGAACCTTGACAAGGAGAAACATGATTTGAAGAAAAAAAAACATTTGTCATCAAGTTGTCACAGCATCTTCATATAAATGACCCAGTCAACTGGCACAGTTCCCTAGGTAAATTCCAGACTCATTATTGACATTTACCTTGAGCGCATCCGTTTGCGCACCAAGTCCTTTGGTGCACATCTCCATGACAGAGTAGGAACAGAAAGTTACACGCACTTTGTACTGACTAACTGCAGAGAGCCAGAGGGAGACGTTACTCTCTAATTCAAGTGGAGGGACCAGGATGGACTGATGACCCGAATAAACACTGGGAAGAGAGAAAAATAGATGTTTAACAATTATGAAAATGCATAACTGATGTCTCAGTGCAACATTGTGCAGAGAGTGTACATTTAAACAATTTACCAAAGACATCATGAGTAATACTCAAAATAGTCCATGTATAAAAATATAGAGATGGTTTTGTGTGGGTAAAAAATGGTCCAAAAATAATTCAAAACACTACTAAACCTGACAAGTCACTGACCCAAGTGTTTTAGTGATTGCTTCCAAACCTCAAAACAATACTGCCCTTCATTCAAACTTGCTCATCACTATGTTAAGTAATAGAAAATCTGTTCAGGGACCTGACTTACCCAGTAGCATGAAAATTCAACATGTTCAAAATGCACAAGAGTTAAATTTTATGACATTTCAGTGTTTACAGATGTACAAATGACTCATGATTATTCCCAGCATGCTTGCTTAGGGTGTTTGATGAGAGGGACAAACATAACATTTGGTTAATATTGGATGAAACACTTTTAAGCTAATAAAGATGACAAATTTATATTCAGAGATATAAGCACAAAGGGATGGACAAAACCAGAACATAAATGCCATCCCCGGTCAAAATAAATTTACAAATTAAAAACAATATGATTTCAGTTTGTGCCAACAATTTGCCATAGAACATAAGCCAGTGCTGTTATTTATTCACTCAGGTGAAAAAGTAAGTGATATCCTGTCACTGTTATCATGTCTACTTTTCACTCCTCTTATCTCACATATAGTCACTTCCATAAAACTAATGGTCTAAAATTGCTGGCAGCATTATTTCTAGCTGTCACAACAGCAGGAACCTCTTCACAAGTCCCTGTGAGTCCAACATTTTGAGAAAGTTACATTCTGCCTTTTAAGTTAGTTTCTCTTGGTTCTTCTCATGCTACGCAAAGCTGCAAAGGTGGGTGAGTGACCTTCACTAATGCCATTTTAAAACTGGGTCAAGTAATTGTCTCTCTCATTTTCTGCTCCGCCCCTGTGGGGTACTTGCCTCCGTTTGGCGCCTCCCCTGAGGATTGCAGCAAAAACTAGGAACTCTGATGCTAAAGGTTGCGAGCTTGAACCCGCACCCCAATATTCTGTACTATTACAGGTTAATTATGCTGGGCGTCACCACACTCTGAAATCCTGCTCTGTTTCAACAGAAAAAAATCTGTAATTTTCCACATGGTATAAACACCACACATGACTTGCGGTTCACAATATGCCATTTGTGAACCCAAACATATGTTCTTGACTTTGTTTTGGATTGATCATAAATACTGGAAAGCAGTGGTTACAATTCAATACCTTTAATATGCATCTACAGAAGCAGGATGGGGTGGAGCACAGGGTGGCATTATGGTTTCAATTCTGAAGTCTGCTTTGCTCGTTCAAAAGTAGGACTGTATATTGCAACATAACAGACACAGCTTTTATGATGCTGTCTCACATTAGCTGTAACTTATTTACATAAAAATATGGCTTTAGGCACCTCCATTGGTACAAATTGTTGAATTATGTAATTGCCATAGTGGAATTGAGTTCCTGTTTGCATCATTAGGATCAATAAGTTTTAGCAACAATTGTCTTACCTACAGAGGCACCAGAGAGCAAAGCCAAGGCCGCAATAGGGGTCAAGGCAAACTGCAATCTGTCGGGAAGGGTATAGCTCACACTGCAACTTGATGGAGCGACACATGGCACTTGTTGCTTCATGGGACATCTGTTGACAATAAGAACAATGCTCAAGTGAAGAGGTATATATTCAAGAATTCCCCTCTTCCCCAAAGTAAATTACAAACTTAAAGCCATTACAGCCCAGAGATTATGCTGAGAGAGATGATCATTGGGACACTTAACATGTTTGTGTCAATTTCCTGTCAGCCATTTTAAAAGAGATGTTAACCCATTTATAGGAACAGGTCAACTCCTCAGTTGAAATAGTAAACAAAGGAACTGGTTATAAGAACATAAAAAATAGGAGCAGGAGTAGGCCATACGGCCCCTCGAGCCTACTTCGCCATTCAATAAGCTCATGGACTCTAAGAGAAGGATGAACCATCCGTGGCTAACTAAGGAAGTAAAGGATGGTATCAAATTGAAAACAAAGGCTTACGATGTTGCGAAGAATAGTGGAAGGCCAGAGGATCATGAATTTTTTAAAAACCAGCAAAGGACGACTAAAAAAATGATAGAGAGAGAGAAGATAGCTTATGAGAGTAAGCTAGCAAGAAATATAAAAACAGACAGTAAGAGTTTCTACAGGTATATAAAAAGGAAGAGAGTAGCTAAAGTAAACGTTGGTCCCCTAGAGGATGAGACTGGGGAATTAATAATGGGAAACAGGGAAATGGCAGAGACTTTGAACAAATATTTTGTATCGGTCATTACGGTAGAAGACACTAAAAGCATCCCAATAATGGATAATCAAGGGGCTATTGGGGTGGGGGGGGGGGGGGGAACTTAAAACAATCACTATCACTAGAGAGAAAGTACTAGGCAAACTAATGGGACTAAAGGTGGACAAGTCCCCATGACACGATGGCCTGCATCCTAGGGTCTTAAAGAGGTGGCTGCAGAGATAGTGGATGCATTGGTTGTAATCTACCAAAATTCCCTGGATTCTGGAGAGGTCCCAGCGGACTGGAAAACCGCAAATGGAACGCCCCTATTTAAGAAAGGAGGGAGACAGAAAGCAGGCAACTATCGACCAGTTAGCCTAACATCTGTCATTGGGAAAATGCTGGAGTCCATCATTAAGGAAGTGGTAGCAGGACATTTAGAAAATCATAATATAGTCAAGCAGAGTCAGCATGGTTTTATGAAAGGGAAATCATGTTTGACAAATTTGCTGGAGTTCTTTGAGGATGTAAGGAGCAGGGTGGATAAAGGGGAACCAGTAGATGTCGTGTATTTGGATTTCCAGAAGGCATTCGATAAGGTGCCACATAAAAGGTTACTACACAAGATAAGAGCTCACGGGGTTGGGGGTAAGATATTATCATGGATAGAGGATTGGCTAACTAACAGAAGAGAGAGTCAGGATAAATGGGTCATTTTCTGGTTGGCAAATTGAACTAGTGGGGTGCCGCAGGGATCAGTGCTGGGGCCACAATTATTTACAATCTATATTAACGACTTGGATGAAGGAACCGAGTGTATTGTAGCCAAATTTGCTGATACAAAGATAGGTGGGAAAGCAAATTGTGTGGAGGACGCAAAGAATCTCCAAAGGGATATAGATAGGCTAAGTGAGTGGGCAAAAATCTGGCAGATGGAGTATAATGTGGGAAAATGCGAGGTTATCCACTTTGGTAGGAAAAATAAAAAAGCAAATTATTATTTAAATAGGGAGGGATTACAAAATTCTGAGGTACAGAGGGATCTGGGGGTCCTTGTACATGAATCACAGAAAGTTAGCATGCAGGTACAGCAAGTAATTAGGAAGGCAAATGGTATTTTGGCCTTTATTGCAAAGGGAATGGAGTATAAAAGTAGAGAAGTCCTGTTACAATTGTACAGGGCGTTGGCGAGACCACACCTGGAGTACTGCGTACAGTTTTGGTCTCCTTATTTAAGGAAGGATATACTTGCATTGGAGACAGTTCAGAGAAGATTCATGAGGTTGATTCCGGAGACGAAGGGGTTGTCTTATGAAGAAAGGTTGAGCAGGTTGGGCCTATACTCATTGGAGTTTAGAAGAATGAGAGGGGATCTTATTGAAACATATAAGATTCTGAAGGGGCTTGACAGGGTAGATGCAGAGAGGATGTTTCCCCTCGTGGGGGAATCTAGAACTAGAGGGTATAATTTCAGAATAAGGGGGCACCCATTTAAAACGGAAATGAGGAGGAATTTCTTCTCTCAGAGGGTCATGAATCTTTGGAATTCTCTTCCATAGAGAGCTGTGGAGGCTGGGTCATTGAATATATTTAAGGTGGAGATAGGCAGATTTTTGAATGGTAAGAGAGTCAAGGGTTATGGGGAGCGGGCAGGGAAGTGGAGTTGAGGCCAAGATCAGATCAGCCATGATCTTATTGAATGGCGGAGCAGGCTCAAGGGGCCAAATGACCTACTCCTGCTCCTACGTCTTGTTCTATGGTTGATCTTCGACCTCAACTCCACTTTCCTGCCTGATCCCCATATCCCGCGATTCCCTTCGAGTCCAAAAATCCACTGATCTCAGCCTTGAATATACTCAACGACTAAACATCCACAGCCCTCTGGGATAGAGAATTCCAAAGATTCACAACCCTCTGAGTAAAGAAATTTCTCTTCAACTCGGTCCTAAATGGTCAACCCCTTAGCCTGAGACTATGCACCTTCGTTCTAGACTCCCCAGCCAGGGAAACAGCTTCTTGTCATCTACCCTGTCAAGCCCTCTTCTATGTTTCCATGAGATCACCTCTCATTCTTCTAAACTCCAGAGAGTATAGGCCCATTCTACTCAATCTCTCCTCATAGCACAGCCCTCTCAACCCAGGAATCAATCTAGTGAACCTTAGTTGTACCCGCTCTAAGGCAAGTATATCCTACCTTAGGTACGGAGACCAAAACTGTGCACAGTACTCCAGGTGTGGTCTCACAAAAGCTCTGCACAATTGTAGCAAGACATCCTTATCTTGTACTCCAACTGCATTGCAATAAAGCCCAACATAATATTTGCATTCCTAATTGCTTGCTGTACCTGCATATTAACTTTCTGTGTTTCGTGTACAAGGACACCTAAGTCGCTCTGAACACCAACATTTAATAGTTTCTCATCATTTAAAAAAATATTCTGTTTTTCTATTCTTCCAACCAAAGTGAATCATCTCACATTTCCCCACATTATACTCCATCTGTCATCTTATTTCCCACTCACTTAACCTGTCTATATTCTTTGTAGACTCTTTGGGCTGGATTTTGATTCAGGGGCGGGCTGGGGTCGTGTAATCCGCATTTCACGTTAGCCACCCAAATCTAAATCGATGTGGGAGATTGATGCGATTTTAACATAATTGGCCAATTGAGTTCCAACATGTGGCCAGTGAGTTTTTCCAGTCTGAAAGTCGCTTCCGATGACGTCATCATTGCTGCAGCATTTAAGGTCTGCAACAAACCTTGCTTCCTCTGCAGACTGCCAAGCTTCTGCCTTTGCATGTTAGAGGCACCTGCAGGAAGAATGGCCAGCCAGAGACCTAGGTCTGCACCTCGATTTGATGACGTCGCCCTGCAAGCTTTAATTGAGGAGCCAGAGCTAATAAGGAGGTGCTCTTCCCTTCTTCAGGGAGGAAGAAGCCTTCCCATCAAACCAAGGCTGTGTGGATCCAGGTGGCAGAGGAGGTCAACTCGTTGTCCATAACCCGCAAAACCTGGCTTCAGTGCAGGAAGAGGTTTCATGACCTGCTGCGCACTGGAAAAGTGAGTATGAATTTCCCATCACCCTCATTCTGATCCTCATTGCCTCTCCTCACCAGCACTCAGCTTTGACAACCTCTTCCTCCACATCCCACTTGACACTGACATCCCTGCACCCTTACCCATTCCCTCTCTCTCTATGGTCATATTCACCTAACTATTCGACTGTGCAGCCCTCACAATCCCTATCGCTGTGATGCTATGAAAACAACTTACAACACACAGGGAGGGCCCATGGTCTTGCCACCTCACTCCGAATTTGTCTCCTTCTAACCATCAATGACATAGATTCTCTACACTCACTCCTTCATTCTCACTCAAACTCCACTTGTCTCCCTCATTGCAGGAAAAGAGAGCTCACAATAAGAGGGAAAGAGCGAGGACAGGAGGAGGGCCACCCTCAGTAGCCCAGCTCACCACCTGGAGATCATGGGAGTGGAGGAGGATGCGCAAGTGGGGGACGGACAGACGGGTGCATCAGAGCAAGCTGGTGACAGAATAGTTTATCATTTCTCTCAATGACATTGCATGAGTCACTGATAATGATTCTGATGCTCCAGCAGACTGGCTTATGATCATCTGCAATATGCAATGTGCATGTAACCTTGGACTCACATCTCTGACTCTTTCCTTTACTCCCTCCCCAGGACCATCGCGAGCAGCCGTCCCCACCGTCCAGGAGGAAGAGCATGAGCCTCACCACTCCTCAGAGGAAGCTGCAACCTCTGAGGGCGCCACGTCAGCAGAATTCAGCGCACCCAGCACCAGCGCAGACACTCACACTTCGGAGGAACATCGCGAGATAGAGTAGTGCTGTCACCTGGTGTATCACGGCTCACAAGTGAGCATCAGCAGATAGTGGAGACAGGGACAGCAGTGGAGAGTCCTAGTCGGAAGGCGCAGGACTCTCTTACCTCAGCTCAGCTGAATGTCGACCCTCTGCCTCTGGGTCCATCCATAAGATCAGCGGTGCTGGAACTCCAGGAACAGATGCAGGAGTCTCTGGCAGGTTTTGTCTCCAGGGTCGCTGCGAGTGTGGAGCGAATGGAGGAGTCCATAGCGAACACGAGCAGAGCCTTTGTGGAGTCATTGGCGCATGAACGCATCACCACGGAAAGGATGGCAACCTCCATGAAAGGATGGCTACAGTAGAGGAGAGGATGGCTATGGCTATGGAGGAGATAAGTCGCCAGAGTGTAGAAAACATGGTCATTGTTCAGAATAGACTGGCATCTTTTGAGGAGCGATGGTCATCTATTGAACACAGAAACCAGACCTTCATGGAAGTCCTTCTGATTTCCAGTGCAGATACGGGTCCCCATGGGCCCCCTGATGTGCAGCAAGGTGCTCTCAATCCACTTGCAAGCGCTGAGGTGGTGGCAGACAACAAGGAAGTGGGGGCTCCTCTCCAAGCGCTCACACGACCAAGCCACTGCAAAGCCCTCGGTCAGAGCCCCACCAGAGTCCTCACCCAACTGAGATGGGTGTCTCAACCCCTGCACAGCCGCAGGAGCAGCAGACTGTTGCCGAGCCCTCACAGGCTCGCAACCCCAGAGGACGCCCACCAAAGGTGTCGAGGCAGGAGCAGCAAGAAAGTGAGCAAGGGGCCTCCACATCTGCTGAAGCCACAGGGGAAGCACCACGTAAAAGAAAAATAATGCACAAGTAGTCACAAGGGTAGTCACTTGGGTGTAATGTTGTGTTTAATCTTGAAATGCCAGCACTTGCTTGGTGTGATTAAAAATTCTGCTGGCAAACTGCTGAGGTTGTGGCGTCTGTCATTTCACAAATGGGACTTCCACATTGAGGGCTTAGGATGACTTGCAATTGTCAGTATGGTGGTCAGAGTGATAGGAATCCACAGATTCCTGGCCATTGTCGATGGTCTGATAAGAAGGTGCGAGGCAAAAGTGTTTGATTGTGCAGGCTAAGCAAATCTGGTCAAGTGCGTCCCTTGCAACTCGGGCAGCAATGTGGTCGGCGCTGGCACCTTCTGGCCTGTGCAGCTTCAGGTGGGTGAGAGCAGCTTGGCACTCCTGTTGATGCTGCTGCTGCTGGTGGTGCTGTTGTTCATGGTTCTGCTGCTGCCACGGCTGGTCCTCGTCCGAATCTGATGTCCAGGAGGAAAGGAAATAAATGGTTCCCATGCTTCTGGTATATGCCTCAGTTGAGGAAACGCTCAGTCAAAGTGGTGAGAGGGGTTTCCCAGGAGGTCACACTGGAGATGGGTGTCAGGCTCCAAACTTCCACAGCTGTGGTTATGCCATATAGAAGTTCCCCCAGACCTCAGACCACAAAGTCCTGCCAACTGCAAATGATGGCTGATCACATCTCCTATTTCATGGTTGAGCTGCAGCTGATAGTCAGCAATCCAAATGTGCTACCGCCAGGTTTCACATTCGTGGTTCAGAACAGGCGTGCTTCACGTGGAAAAAGGGTTAAAATCACAAAGGCCTTTCAAAATGGCATTATAGAGGCAATTTAGTGCTTGTTAAGGGCCTTAACGGCCTATCCCGCCTCTTGGAGGCGGGACGAGTCGGGACCAGCAGACATGATTTAATGAAAATTGCGTGGAGGCAGGCTTGTGCACACCCGCCAGTTTTCGCAATTTTAACCCCCCCCCCCCACACGCCTCCAAACCCGCCTCCACGGGTCAATGAAAATTCTGTCCTTTGTGTCCTCCTCACAGCTTACTTTCCCACCTAGCTTTGTATCATCAGCAAACTTGGATACATTACACTCGGTCCCTTCATCCATGTCATTAATACAGATTGTAAATATCTGAGGCCCCAGCACTGCCCAGCACTGCTCCTTACAGCACCCCACTAGTACCAGCCTGCCAACCTGCAAATGACCCGTTTATTCCTACTCTGTTTCTGTCCTTTAACCAATTCTCTATCCATGCGAATATATTACTCCCAACCCCATGAGTCCTTAAGCTTGCGCAACAACCTTTCGTGTGGCATCTTATCGAATGCCTTTTGAAAATCCAAATATACAACATCCACTGGTTCACCTTTATCTACCCTGCGAGTTACATCCTCAAAAAACTCTAATAAATTTGTTAAACACGATTTCCCTTTCATAAAACCATGTTGACTCTGCCTAATCATATTATAATTTTCTAAGTGCCCTGTTGCTTTAAGCATTTCTATGCTATTATATGGACTTGTATGAACTTCTTTAATGCAGCTAAAAGTTGCATTAGTAATCTGGAAATTATGAGAGAGTAATGATTTTATAAAGGAGGTTTTATAGACAGTTGGTACAAACGTTCTGTGGGTAAGGGGAAGGACTGAATGTGCATTATTCAGCAGCAATGTTTCAGCCATGGTTCAGTTGGTAGCACTCTCGCCTCAGAGTCAGAAGGTTGTGGATTCAAGCCCAACTCAAGAGATTTGGGCACAAAATCTGGGCTGACACTCCAGTGTAGTACTGAGGGAGTGCTGCACTATCAGAGGTGCCACCTTTCAGATGAGATGTTAAACCGAGGCCCCATCTTCCCTTTCGGGTGGACGTAAAAGACCCCATGGCACTATTCGAAGAGGAACAAGTGAGTTCTCCCTGGTGTCCTGGCCAATATTTATCGCTCAACCAACATCGCTAAAATAGATTATCTGGTCATTATGTCACTGCTGTTTGTGGAACCACGCTGTGCGCAAACTGACTGCCGCGTTTCCTACATTACAACAATGGCTGTAAAGCGCTTTGAGACATCCTGATGTCGTGAAAGGCGCTACATAAATGCAAACTTACTTTCTTACTCAAGTAGTTAACTTTTATGCTGGTGGATTTAGGTACTTTTAACACTTGAAATTCATACTATATGGAGGTGCAGATCAAAATGGATAATTATCAAAGCAACAAGTCCAGCTGGAATTGAAAAAATTAAAAATGCCTTCACTGGACTCAAATCTTGCTTCATTGACAATACTTTATATGTGCCCACTTACCAGAGGTACGATGGTGGCCCTACCTAGTCTCAGCTTCCTCACCATACCCAGGCTTAAAATGTGCTGCAATGCCCTTAACATAAACTTGAGGTCATCCAAAACTCGGCTGCTTGTGTCCTAACTCGCACCAAGCCCCTTTCACCCATAACCCCTGTGCTCGCTGACCTACATTGGCTCCCGGTTAAGCAACGCCTCGATTCAAAATTCACATCCTTGTTTTCAAATCCCTCCATGGCCTCGCCCCTCCCTATCTCTGTAATCTCCTCCAGCCCCACAACCTCCACCCCGCCCCCCACCCCCCCGGCCTCCGAGATATCTGCACTCCTCTAATTCTGGCCTCTTGAGTAACCCTGATTATAATCGCTCAACCATTGGTGGCCGTGTCTTCTGTTGCCTAGGCCCTAAGATCTGGATTTCCCTACCTAAACCTCTCCTCCTATCTTTCCTCCTTTAAGACACTCCTTAAAACCTACCTCTTCGACCAAGTTTTTGGTCACCTCCCTAATTTCTCCTGATGTGGCTCAGTGTCAAATGTTTTGTCTTATAATACTGCTGTGAAGCGCCTTGGGATGTTTTACTACGTTAAAGGCGCTATATAAATAAACGTTGTTGTTGTTAACAAATATAATCCATCTACTGGATGACCAATGGAATATATATTTATACAGTGAGGGACATGGAAGGTCAAATTGCTTTGTACAGTTTGCTGATTTTTATAATTGCCACAGCTGCCTCAGTAGCGCATACAGCTTTCCACAGTAAAGACTCCATACCTTCACTCCTGCCAGGATTCCGGTAGTGGATACACTGAAGTCCAAATATGCCAACATTTCAGGTGTCGGTGCTTTGTATATTTGGGGAGGCTTCTTTCGGGGTAGGTCATCTAATCGAAATACATAAATGTGTCAAAAATCAGCAAAATGAGATTTCCTTAAAACATCAGTACTAAACTCACCAGGAAAAGTGAAACAGTTTTATTTCCCACATAATAGTATGCTCAACTTAGGATTGTGTACTGCTGACACTCAGTAATTTTACATTTACTGCCCACAAGAAGCAAAATAGACTCGGGCTGGATCAGGTTAATGTATTTAATAGGATGTTATTTACAAGGTTCACATCTACCCTAGAGTTTTCTTGGGTACAGCGGGGGTGGCAAGTCCGTAAGTTATCCGAGCACCTTACATTGAGCAGTAAGCCCAATATCTAGCTTTTCAACAGAGTAACAGTCGGACCCGCTTGTGATCCGAATTGGATGCTGTGTCTTTCTTATGTGCTCTTCTTCAATCTTTCTGAAGGCGAACTGAAACATTTTAGTGAGATGAAGCTGGATACAAATTGTTAAGCTATTTTACAGTCAGCAAGTGAATGTACAGACTAACAGTTTTAATCAATTCTCCCTAACAGATTTATAAACATGAAGGCATCTATTATCCAACTAATTTATAGCTTTTTCAATAAATAACAAAATCCTACCGGTATCTAAAACTGTTGGCCAGGTCTTGATATCGACGGCTGCAGCTGCCTCCTTTGAACGGAGTAGTTTCAATATAGCTTGTGTCGTGAGTATGCAGACAGATTTGCTTACCTAGAGGGACAAAAGGAACAAGTCAGTGACCACAACCTCTACAGAATCATTGGAGATGCTCAGTTAATGACCAGACTATGTAGAGCAACAATGGATGTGCCATGCAGAGACTTGAGCTGCCCAAAACACCATCTCATTCACCCAACCACCCGCAATTTCCCCATGGTCACTTTCTGCTGTAGACATTGCAACGTGACAATTTCCTTCACAGAAACGAATTGCTCTAGCTTTCATCATTCCTACACTACGAAATCCAAAAATCAAAAACAAAAACCAGAGGATGCTGCAAATGCACAGTAGGTCAACTGGATCAGAGAGAAAGATAGCCAGTGTTTTGGCTGGGACTCTTCAATCAAATTAAACATTTTTTAAAATTATTCGTTCAAGGGATGTGGGCGTTGCTGGCAAGGCCAGCATTTATTGCCCATCCCAAGTTGCCCTTGAGAAGGTGGTGGTGAGCTGCCTTCTTGAACCGCTGCAGTCCCACAGTGCTGTTAGGGAGGAAGTTCCAGGATTTTGACCCAGCAACGATGAAGGAACGGCGATATACTTCCAAGTCAGGATGGTGTGTGACTTGGAGGGGGACTTGGAGGTAGGTGGTGTTCCCATGTGCCTGCTGCCCTTGTCCTTCTAGGTGGTAGAGGTCGCGGGTTTGGGAGATGCTACCGAAAAAGCCTTGGCTAGTTACTGCAGTGCATCTTGTAGATGGTACACACTGCAGCCATGGTACGCCAGGTGGTGGAGGGAGTGAATGTTTAAGGTGGTGGATGGGGTGCCAATCAAGCGGGCTGCTTTGTCCTGGATAATGTCGAGCTTCTTGAGTATTGTTGGAGCTGCACTCATCCAGGCAAGTGGAGAGTATTCCATCACACTCCTTACTTGTGCCTTGTAGATGGTGGAAAGGCTTTGGGGAGTCAGGAGGTGAGACACTCGCCGCAGAATACCCAGCCTCTGACCTGCTCTTGTTGCCACAGTATTTATGCGGTTGGTCCAGTTAAGTTTCTGGTCAATGGTGACCCCCACGATATTGATGGTGGGGGATTCGGCAATGGTAATGCCGTTGAATGTCAAGGGGCGGTGGTAAGACGTTCGCTTGTTGAAGATAGTCATTGCCTGGCACTTGTGTGGCGCGAATGTTACCTGCCACTTATCAGCCCAAGCCTGAACATTATCCAGGTCTTGCTGCATGTGGGCATGGACTGCTTCATTATCTGAGCAGTTGCGAATGGTACTGAACATTCTGCTATCAGCGATCATCCCCACTTCTGACCTTATGATGGCGGGAAGGTCATTGATGAAGCAGCTGAAGATGGTTGGGCCTAGGACACTGCCCTGTGGAACTCCTGCAGCAAGGTCCTGGGGCTGTGATGATTGACCTTCAACCACCACAACCATCTTCCTTTGTGCTAGGTATGACTCCAGCCAGTGGAGAGTTTTCCCCCCCGATTCCCACTGACTTCAGTTTTACTAGGGCTCTTGATGCCACACTCGATCAAATGCTGCCTTGATGTCAAGGGCAGTCACTCTCACCTCACCTCTGGAATTCAGCTCCTTTGTCCATGTTTGGACCAAGGCTGTAATGAGGTCTGGAGCCGATTGGTCCTGGCGGACCCAAAATGGGCATCATTGAGCAGGTTATTGGTAAGTAAGTGCTGCATGATAGCACTATCGACGACATCTTCCATCACTTTGCTGATGATTGAGAGTAGACTGATGGGGCGGTAATTGGCCAGATTGGATTTGTCCTGCTTTTTGTAGACAGGACATACCTGGGCAGTTTTCCACATTGTCTGATAGATGCCAGTGTTGTAGCTGTACTGGAATAGCTTGGCTAGAGGCGCGGCTAGTTCTGGAGCACAAGTCTTCAGCACGATAGCCGGGATGTTGTCGGGGCCCACAGCCTTTGCTGTATCCAGTGCGCTCAGCCGTTTCTTGATATCACGTGGAGTGAATCGAATTGGCTGAAGACTGGCTTCTGTGGTGGTGGGGACCTCAGGAGGAGGCCGATATGGATCATCCACTCGGCACTTCTGGCTGAAGATGGTTGCAAATGAATCAGCTTTGTCTTTTGCACTCTTGTGCTGGGCTCCACCATCATTGAGGATAGGGATATTCATGGAGCCTCCTCCTCCCGTTAGTTGTTTAATGGTCCACCACCATTCACGACTGATGTGGCAGGACTGCAGAACTTTGATCTGATCCGTCAATTGTGGGATCGCTTAGCTCTGTCTATAGCATGCTGCTTCTGCTTTTTAGCATGCATGTAGTCCTGTGTTGCAGCTTCCCCAGGTTGGCACCGCATTTTTAGGTACGTCTGGTGCTGCTCCTGGCATGCTCTTCTACACTCCTTATTGAACCTGGGTTGGTCCCCTGGCGTGATGGTAATGGTAGAGTGAGGGATATGCTGGGCCATGAGGTTACAGATTGTGGTGGAATAAAATTATGCTGCTGCTGATGGCCCACAGCGCCTCACGGATGCCCAGTTTTGAGCTGCTAGATCTGTTCTGAATCTATCCCATTTAGCACAGTGGTAGTGCCACAGAACACGATGCATTGTGTCCTCAGTGCGAAGACGGGATTCGTCTCCACAATGACTGTGCGGTGGTCACTGCTACCAATACTGTCATGGACAGATGTATCTGTGACAGGTAGATTGGTGAGGACGAGGTCAAGTAGGTTTTTCCCTCCTGTTGGTTCTCTCACCACCTGTCGCAGGCCCAGACTGGTAGCTATGTCCTTCAGGACTCAGCCAGCTCGGTCAGTAGTGGTGCTACCGAGCCACTCTTGGTGACGGACATTCAAGTCCCCCACCCAGAGTACATTCTGTGCCCTTGCTACTCTCAGTGCTTTTTCCAAGTGATGTGCAACATGGAGGAGTACTGACTCATCAGCTGAGGGAGGGCGGTAGGTAGGTGGTAATCAGCAGGAGGTTTCCTTGCCCATGCTTGACCTGAAGCCATGAGATTTCAAGGGTTCCGGAGTCAATGTTGAGGACTCCCAGGGCCACTCCTTCCAGACTGTATACCACTGTGCCACCATCTCTGGTGGGTCTGTCCTGCTGGTGGGACAGGACATACCCAGGGATAGTGATGGAGGAGTTTGGGACATTGGCTGAAAGATATGATTCTGTGAGTATGACTATGTCAGGCTGTTGCTTGACTAGTCTGTGGGACAGCTCTCCCAATTTTGGCACAAGTCCTCAGATGTTGATGAGGAGGACTTTGCAGGGTCGACTGGGCTGGGTGTGCCGTTGTCGTGTCCATAGCCAGTGGAGAGGTCGATGCCGGGTGGTCCGTCCAGTTTTATTCTGATAGTTGTACATAACCGCTACGAAAAACAGAGTGGCTTGCCAAGCCATTTCAGAGGGCAGGTAAGTGAACCACATTGCTGTGGGTCTGGAGTCACATATAGGCCAGACCAGATAAGGATGGCAGATTTCCTTCCCTGAAGGACATTAGTGAACCAGATGGGTTTTTACGACAATCCGATAGTTTCATGGTCACCATTACTGATACTAGCTTTTTATTCCAGATTTATTTAATTAACTGAATTTAAATTCCCCAGCTGCCGTGGTGGGATTTGAACTCACGTCTCTGGATCATTAGTCCAGGCCTCTGGATTACTAGTCCAGTGACATAACCACTATGCTACCGTTCCCGATATTTTCTGTTTTTATTTCAGAATTGCAGCATTTATGGATTTTTTCCTACATCTCTAATATGAATGGCATGTCATTTTAATTACAGTAAAACACAGCAGTGACATGCTTTTTGATTATGATGTCAATGAGCCTCAATAAATGAGCAACTTCAACATAGTAGCAGGTGCTACCTGTGCCTGACCATTTTGCTACTAAAGAGAAAATACCCTAACTTTGTATTACAAAAAAATTAGTTTTCTTCTTATTTTGGCAAGTTTGTAGCTGAAGACACCATGCAAAGTTGGTGAGGGGAAACAATGGTGGAAGGAATCCATCCCAAGTTTATACTGGCAGAACGCCACATCTATCCGAATGGCCTGTAGACAAGTAACATACTTGAAGTAGGCTTCGTGAGCCCAAGGCCATATTTGTCTGGAGTGAAATAGTGTTGATAAACCAGCTCCCTCAGTGTGAGCTCACCCTGAATTCCAACTCATCCTATTTACACAATTATCTGGTGCAAAGACTCGCACTCTTTCAGGTGCTGATTTGATAAGTTTTTCCTATTTACACTAGAGGTAGAAGGCAGTATTTCTGACCATCAAGAGAACAAGAACCCTTTGTTAAGCACAAGATCTGCATGACCATGGAATAAACTAGGCTGCTAGAATAACAATACTGGTTTACTTCAGTTGAGTGCATATATTGAACAAGGCGTTGGTATGAAAGCCACGATTTAGGAAATATATTTGAGCTGGTTTCAATCCAGAATCTTTGTTCACCAATATTTCTATAAAGGGGTAGTAGAAACAAGCTATCTTCAAAGGAGAATGTAAACCTGCAGCAAGTTTTTCATAATTCAGTCAAATTTCCTCCACATGGACAGAAGACTGATACATGGGGCCGTAATTTGCGGCCCCTACGGGCGCGCACGAGGTGTGTACGTGCCCGTAAGGGCCGCACAAGTTCTGGGTTTTCGCACGCGAAACGCATGCGCGAAAACTCAGAACTTGCAATCTGTCAAGAATTTTCTTCACAGATCATCTGCATGCGCAGGAAATGGTCATTCGCAGGCGGAGAGTTGAGCTATTTGCCCAACGAATGCCCATGAAATTCTTATGCCTGGTAAAAGCAGGCATACGGCCTGTTTTTACCAGTGCAAGAGTTTAAAAAAAACATAAAAATAAATTTTTATCAATCATTTATACATTAAAAACCCTGTCCAGGGCCATGAGCTCCAGCAATCTTTTCCTCTGCATGCACAGCAAAATGACACAGGGTGTACTACTGTCCCTCTGTATGGGTAGTACAGTGACTCATGCCACAACTTCATCAGCTATTGCTTTCCTAAGCATGACTCCATTAGTTATGCTCTACATATGGATAGCAGCAATGTGTGGCACAGTTTTGTGTGAGTGAGTGAAAGAGATTACTTCTGTAAGCATGCCTCATGATATAACTCAGTTACTCCCTCTTTCTAGAAAGCAGTGAGTTGTGTTACGGTTCCATTAATTTCTCTTAATTTTCTAAATGGACTGTAGTGTGACTCTCTCATTCAAGGATGCCAACATACTTTATAGTTCAAGACTTAGTTAATCCTACTATATGGATTGCAAGGTAGCTAATGTTATAATTCCTATAGTTAGGGACATCAATTTCTTAAACAATACAGTTAATGGTATAATTCCTAAAGATAGAGATATCAATATCTAAATCGCACAGCATGAAATCATGTCTCCTAGAAAAGTGCTTGGAGTTCTAAATAGTCATTTGATATCATACCTCTACAATCATCTTGACAGTGGGTAAAGTGGTGGCAAGGTTCTGTGGGTGAGGCGGTCGCACAGTGACAGGCACACACCCTGCATACAGACACCCATAGAAAGTCATTATAAGGTCGATACCTGTAGGAAGAAGCAGAATGAGACAGTTTGTGCAGTACTGCGATTTACTGACCTCTCCAAGGTCACTCTGTAAATTGAGTCTATGGGATTTCACCATGTCAGTGAGACAAAAATGTTAAAGCAATCACCCTCTATTCATAATTGGTTAGGAAGCTAAATGGGGATACAATTACCAATACTGATTCAATGGTATCCATCCGTTACAGAATCTGTACTGATGAAGCAAAAGCTAGTTGGCAAAACCTTCTGAGGGCAAAGTAGCAGAGTTGCAGGTTTATTGATGCAGAAAGAAATCAAATTATGACAACTGGACCATCAAACTGTGATAGTCCCACTGTTCCTCGTCCTTACAATGTGTTTGCTTTCTCATGTAATTCCTTACAGCCTTACTGCCCTGACAGTACATAACTAAATAACACTATTTGCAGCTTCAAAGCATCTCTGTGTCACATAGTTGAAGCAGGTTTACGAAGATCAAATCCCACTTTTCTAAAATTTTGGCTATGTCTAAATCACAACTTTGTTACATTGTGAGTCGTGTGATTTAAAAAAAGTTGAACACCATCAGTTGCAGAATAAAGAAACATTATTAAACACTGCTTTGATCATCCCTACAGCTACCAATCTTATTGAGCAAAGTAGAATGTTGGAAATTTCTGTACAAGATATTCTCTCAAGTTCAGCATCGCTGGTCTATCCTTTAAGCAGATTATATGTCCCCCATGATCAAGAGTTTAGTTTTACTGTCCCACCTAGTCCTAAGGTAACATGACCTGGGGGTTGAAATTGATGAAAATCCATGTTATGTGAACTGGATACAGAAATCTCATGCGTTTCTAACTCTGGAAGCAGCCTAATGAACACGAGTGAGACAAGGCCAATTATAAAATAACAGGCCGATTTATTTTACATATGATAAAGGAACAACAGAATAACATTCACAGTGAATTTTAATCTATTTTATAATGTGCCTCGTAACAGGAAAATAACAAAGCATACCACACTATTCCTATCAGCAGGCTAAATTCACTTTCTTGATCAGCAAATTCTCTGAAACTAGTTGAACTAAACTTAAGCAGGGAGCTCTCATTCTCTGTGCTTAACTTCCTTAACAGATCTCTGTAGACCGTGTCCTTTCTTAGCTGATTAGGAAGCCAAAAGCTTGACCTTTGATCCTGCCCAGCTCTCCGTGCATGAGGACTGGCCTGTCAAGCTGCTAATCACACCTGCTACCATTCTCCTAAATCTTGGTTCTGGGTATCCATTCCCACTGAGCTCACAATTAAGCCATTCCAACACACCATCTGCAAACCTCCATTGTCTCATGCTGACGTGGTATGGTGGAAACGCCATTGGTTCATGCCAGTTTGTCCGGATCTAATCCTTTGTGTGTTGAATTCTATTTTGCATTCCCCAACAGCTATCTGCTGTGTATTTAGCATCTTATGAGCCACGTTTAACTTAACATCCTAATGCGAAATGATCCGAAATCCCTCCTAGGCTACATAGTTAGAAATCCCAAAACACAACAGATCCCCTACTTGGATAAATGTGTAAACATTCTGCTGCTGGAGTTACCTGATTCAACAGCAACCTGCCTGAAGCAAACAGGCTTGTTTAACCACAAAGATGATGTCAAAGAAGTAGCACACTGTCCTGTTTACCTGGTGGGTAAACCAAGGCCACATGGTCCCCAGTGTTGAGACGTCCTTTTTCTAACAAGGCTGCAGCCACTCTCTCTGCTCTCTTGTGCAGTTGTATACATGTCGCTGTATTCACAACGGTGCCCTGACGGGTAAAAAAATATATTTTTTAGCACTTCATGATGTGCATGTTGGAGCTGCTGTCACAAATATCTCTCTATGTACATTCTCCACTCTGGAGTTTGATGATCAGTACACTCCATACTTTCATAGAAACATAGAAAAAATAGGAGCAGGAGTAGACCATTCGGCCCTTCGAGCCTGCTCCGTCATTCAATATGATCATGGCTGATCCTCTATCTCAATATCATATTCCCCCTCTCTCCCCATACCCTTTGATGCCTTTTGTGTCTAGAAATCGATCTATCTCCTTCTTAAATATATTCAGTGACTTGGCCTCCACAGCCTTCTGTGGTAGAGAATTCCACAGGTTCACCACCCTCTGAGTGAAGAAATTTCTCCTCATCTCAGTCCTAAATGTCCTGCCCCGTATCCTGAGACTGTGACTCCTTGTTCTAGACCCCCCAGCCAGGTGAAACATCCTCCCTGCATCCAGTCTGTCTAGCCCTGTCAGAATTTTATACGTTTCAATGACATCCCTCTCATTCTTCTAAACTCTAGTGAATACAGGCCTAGTCGACCCAATCTCTCCTCATACGACAGTCCTGCCATCCCAGGAATCAGTCTGGTGAACCTTCGCTGCACTCCCTCTATGGCAAATATATCCTTTCTTGGGTAAGGAGACCAAAACTGCAAACAGTACTCCAGGTGTGGTCTCACCAAGGCCCTGTATAACTGTGGTAAGACATCCTTGCTCCTGTACTCAAATCCTCTTGCAATGAAGGCCAACATACCATTTGCCTTCCTAACTGCTTGCTGCGCCTGCATGTTTGCTTTCAGTGACTGGTGTACAAGGACACAGGTCCCTCTGTACATCAACATTTCCCAATCTATCACAATTTAAATAATACTCTGCCTTTCTGTTTTTCCTACCGAAGTGGATAACTTCACATTTATCCACGTTATACTGCATCTGCCATGTATTTGCCCATTCACTCAACTTGTCTAAATCGCCTTGAAGCCTCTTTGCATCCTCCTCACAACTCACAATCTCACCTAGTTTCATGTCGTCCGCAAACTTGGAAATATTACATTTGGTTCCCTCATCCAAATCATTGATATACAGGAAACTCTCTTTTAACCGGCACCCAAATAACCGGAAATCTCTCTTAACCGGCAAAATTCTTGAGTAGGTAACCGGGGTTTTCCTTCATCTCTCCTTTAAAAATAACTTTAAAAAAAACCCCGAGGCGTTTGCCTTGTATCGGAGCATGTAGATTGGGAGGGGAATGTGCAGCCCGGGTAGGCAGCGGACACGACAGATGGTCAGCTGGCGGTCCCCGGGGAGACGGAGCTCCGAATGCAGGCACATGTCAGTGTGTACGGGGCTCTCGTACGTTGGGAGATATAACTCTCCATTATCCGGACTTTTTGATTAACCGGCACCACGCCGGTCCTGTTGGTGCCGGTTAATAAAGAGTTTCCTGTATATTGTGAATAGCTGGGGCCCAAGCACTGATCCCTGCGGTACCCCACTAGCCACTGTCTGCCACCCCGAAAAAGACCCATTTATTCCTACTCTCTGTTTCCTGTCTGTTAACCAATTTTCAATCCATGCCAGTATATTACCCCCAATCCCATGTGCTTTAATTTTGCACACTAACCTCTTATGTGGGACTTTATCAAAGGCCTTCTGAAAATCCAAATACACCACATCCACTGGTTTTCCCTTATCTATTCTACCAGTTACATCCTCAAAAAACTCCAGTAAGTTTGTCAAACACGATATCCCTTTCATAAATCCATGTTCACTTTGTCTAATCCTGTTGATATTTTCTAAGTGTCCTGTTATCATATCCTTTATAATAGACTCTAGCATTTTCCCTACTACTGATGTTAGGCTAACCAGTCTGTAGTTCCCGGTTTTCTCTCTCCCTCCTTTTTTAAATAGTGGGGTTACATTTGCCACCCTCCAATCTGCAGGAACTGTTCCAAAATTCTATAGATTATGGAAGATGACAACCAATGCATCCACTATTTCCATGACTACCTCTTTTAGTACTGTGGGATGCAGATTATCAGGCCCTGGGGATTTATCGGCTTTCAGTCCCATTAATTTCTCCAGCACTATTTTTTTTACTAATACTAATTTCCTTTAATTCCTCCTTCTCACGAGACCCTTGGTTCCCTCGTATTTCTGGGAAGTTATTTGTGTCGTCTTCTGTAAAGACAGAACCAAAGTATTTGTTTAATTGCTCTGCCATTTCCTTGTTCCTCATTATAAATTCTCCCGTTTCTGACTGTAAGGGACCTACATTTGACTTTACTAATCTTTTTCTTTTTACATACTTGTAGAAGCTTTTACAACCGCTTTTATGTTCCTTGCAAGTTTGCTCTCATACTCTATTTTTTCCCTCTTAATCAATCTCTTGGTCTTTTTTGCTGAACTCTAACTGCTCCCAATCCTCAGGCTTGCTACTTTTTCTGGCAACTTTATATGACTCCTCTTTGGATCTAATACTATCCTTAATTTCTTTTGTTAGCCATGGTTGGGCTGCTTTTCCTTTTGTGTTTTTGCGCCAGAAAGGAATGTATAACTGTGGCAATTTATGCATTAGTTCCTTAAATGTTAGCCATTGCCTATCCACCGTCATGCCTTTTAATGAAGCTCCCCAATCTGTCATAGCCAACTCACTCCTCATACCTTCGTAGTTTCCTTTGTTTAGATTTAGGACCCTAGTTTCAGATTGGACTTCTTCACTTTCCATCTTAATGAAGAATTCTATCATGTTATGGTCACTCTTCCCGAAAGGACCCCGCACAACAAGATTGTTAATTAACCTCTTCTCATTGTACAATACCCAATCTAGGATAGCCTGTTTCCTAGTTGGCTCCTCAGCATACTGGTCTAAATAACCATCTTCTACACACTCCAGGAATTCATCTTCCACAGTATTATTGCTAATTTGGTTTGGCCAGTCTATATGTAGATTAAAGTCACCCATGATTACTGTAGTACCCTTGTTACATGCATCTCTAATTTCCTGTTTGATGCCATCCCCTACATTACCACTACTGTTTGGAGGCCTATAGACAACTCCCACCAATGTTTTCTGCCCCTTGATGCTTCTTAGCTCCACCCAGACTGAGTCTATATCTTTATTTTCTGAGCCAATATCCTTTCTCACTATTGCTCTGATTTCATCCTTTACTAACAACGCCATCCCACCTCATTTTCCTTTTTGCCTGTCCTTCCTAAATATCGAATATCCTTGGATATTCAGCCCCCAGCCTTGGTCACCCTGCAGCCATGTCTCCATAATCGCAATTATATCGTATCCGTTTACATCTATTTGCACTGTTAATTCGTCTATCTTATTACGAATGCTTCGTGCATTCGGATACAGTGCCTTTAGATTTGTCTTTTTAACATTTTTAGACATCTTAACATTTTTTTGTACTATGGCCCTATTTGTCTTATTACCATTTTTTCTTAGCCGGACCCTATTTGTTAGTGCACTCCTTTGTTTGTACGCTCTGTCCCTTCCGGACACAATCTGGTTATCCTTACCTGGCTTCTATCAGCCCCTAATATTACACCCCCGCCCCCCATTCCATTACATCAGCTACTAACACAGAACACAAAAAAATCCCTTTTGCCTCTCCACATATCTCTCTGCTCCACAATGTACAATATCACATTAATGATATACAAAGGACAGGAGTGATTTACAATGTAATGCATTAACATATTATGTTGCTGCTGAGGTTGAGCTATGTCCCTTTGAAACTACAGAGTCATAGAGTCATAACAGCACAGAAGGAGGCCATTTGGCCCATCGAGTCTTATTGTTGTTCAGTAAACACAAGCTGAGAGTAGTATTTAATTGTTGTTTGGCCAGGATATTTTGCAGATTGGAAAATATTTGATATTTCAGACAGCCAGTCAGATGCACCCAGCATTAATTTAAAGTTTTGCATCTGTAACAAAGTCCGACATTTAGTGTATGATATAAAAACAGAAAATGCTGGGAATACTCAGCAGGTCAGGCAGCATCTGTGGAGGGAGAAAAATAGTTAATGTTTCAGGTCGATGGCCTTTCGTCAGATCTGATTTCAGATTTCCAGCATCCGCAGTAGTTTGCTTTTGATTTAGTGTATGATGTCGGGAGTACCGAGTGTTACATATACTAGCAAGTCTCACATGGTGCTGCTCGTACAAAGTCAAAGGATGTTATGCTTGATAACATCAGGTGCACTATACCAGGGAAACTGTTGGTACTTAACCCTTGGACGCTACAAAATCTAATTACTTCTTCTTCTTCTTCTTAAAACACTAGACTAATAGAGGTCAATTAAGAGGTTGCTGCTTTTAAGTAAACACTGGGTGAATTCATACAGGGCCAACTGAGGAGGTACAGGTATTCTGACTCCAGTAATTTGTGATCCTGGAGAGTTGCTTTGTTTCTTTACATTTTTCTTTTAAAGTGTGACACAGATATTTGAGTGTAACACTTGAACTGTGCCTGAAAAGTGTGGTAGTAATGAAATGCATGCCACACTATCATTTTTATAATATTAATAATATTAATAATATAACAGCAAACAGTGAGATATAGAAACAATGATGCAAGATGCGCTCAGGAATGTAAAATTCTACTGAAATCATTGTACACAACCTACTGTTCCCCACTAATTATTCTCTATTGATAACTATATCCTTGATATCCCACTACAAGCCTGATGGATCTTCAGCCAGTACACCCATGTACCAATACAATTCCAGATGAAACTGCTGGACTCCACTAACTGAAATAACTGAACATCTTTTAGTCATTAAATTTTGATTTGAATTCTCTGTCGCCCAAGAATTAATTAATCTTGCTCTGAACATACCTTGGCATTTAGGAGGAGAAAAAGAGGGTGGTCTGGAGTGGTCTGAGCACGCCAGTGCAGAACATCTGCCAAGAACAGAAACTGGGAAAAGAAGGGGAAATGTCATTAAGAAGCCAAAGGTAGCACAGATATTAAATATGTAGTTAAAAGACAAGAACAAAATGCATCCTTTCAGCTGGCATTTTGTCACACCGAATGATGCATCAACTTACATGGCAGAACAAAGCAGATTTTCCAAAAAGAAATAAACTCTTCAAAATAAACCAGTACTCAGATAATTTGCTGGCGGGGAAAGTTGAGCAGGTGGTTATTTACCAGGGGCTGGGGGAGAATTGCTCTGGTTTTTAGTAGCAACATCACAAGAAGTATAGTAAACTCTCTTTTAACCGGCACCCAAATATCCGGAAATCTCTCTTAACCGGCAAAATTCTTGAGTAGGTAACTGGGGTTTTCTTTCATCTCTCCTTTAAAATTAACTTTAAAAAAAACCCCGAGGCGTTTGCCTTGTATCGGAGCATGTAGATTGGGAGGGGAATGTGCAGCCCGGGTAGGCAGCGGACACGACAGATGGTCAGCTGGCGGTCCCCGGGGAGACGGAGCTCCGAATGCAGGCGCATGTCAGTGTGTACGGGGCTCTCGTACGTTGGGAGATATAACTCTCCGTTATCCGGACTTTTGGATTAACCGGCACCACGCCGGTGCCGGTTAATACAGAGTTTCCTGTATTCCAAAATACGCAGTTACGAGGTGGCTACAAATAGCTGCCAGAGGAATTCTTGCTCCTGGGTGTTTGCTGCACCTATTCCTCAAAACACCTTACACAATGGTGTGTCAAGCAGCAGAGAGCAGTGTCAGCTGCACAAACAATTTACACACACTCAGATACAAACAGATGAATGCAACAGCATGAACAGTTGGTATTCTTCTGGCCAGAGTAGAATAAGCCAACAATCAAGCCTTGAACCACAGTTTTTGTTAACTCGCTGTCCATGCTTACAGTTTTTTTTGAAGAGAGCGAGCCAAAGTTATTTATTTACTTGTGTGTGGAACCACAAGTGTTTTTTTTGGATGCTGTCACCTTCTGACATGAAAATACTTTTCCTTGAAATATGTCGTTAGCAGCTCACTGATTCATAGCATAGATACATAGAATCCTACAGCACAGTCGGGCCATTCGGCCCATCGTGCCTGTGCCGGCTTTTTGAAAGAGCTATCCAATTAGTCCCACTCCACTGCTCTTTCCCCATATCCTTATACAAATGTTTCCTTTTCAGGTACATATCCAATTCCCTTTTGAAAGTTAGTGTTGATTATGATTCCACCACCCTTTCAGGCAGCACATTCCAGATCATAATAATTCGCTGCGTAAAAAAAGTCTCTTCGATTCCCCTCTGTAAACATAACTTCTATAATACACATCCTACTGTCATCTTCTGTCAAAACTAAATAATGTGAGACAGTGTTAATTTGAAATTCCCTACTGAGGAATTAGTTTGTTGTTCTCGAGCCTGAAATTGGTCGGTACCCTCTTGTCTTTTGGTGGGGACAGAAAACATCAGGATTAAAAACATTTTCTGCTTTACGGCAGGTTTATAAAAGACCTCTGCTGAGAGCAGATTTGAAATGAATGTATTACCTGGCAAAAATAAGCAAATGATTCCTGCAAATCTATAAAAATGGACCAAAAAATAGGGACAATCTTTATGGATTGCTTTTCTATTTGGTATTACATCATGACATCAAACCACAGGATACTACTGGCTATAATACACAGGAACATTTCACCAAATTTTGTGTAACTAAATTAGGAAAAGAAAATCACAACATAATAAATCAAATAGATTGCAGGCAAACCTCTTGGACTGTAAAACAGAACTTAACCCTACTCTCAACCAAGTTCCGTTCACCCATCACCTGTGCTCTCTGACCTACATTGCCTCGCAGTCCAACAACGCCTCTAGTTTAAAATTCTGGTCCTTGTTTTCAAATTACTCCAAGGCCTTGCCCCTCCCTATCTCTGTAACCTCCCCCAGCCCTACAACCCTCTGAGAACTCCGATGTTGTTTTGAAGAGCAAGTTGAACTTTATGCTGAAATAGGACAGTTTTTCTTTGAACACGCAGTTCTCTTTTAAGGCCTGTAATACATGCTGAAAAACTGTTGCTGTGCATGATCCTTAATACAATCACATGACATCCCCCTCAAAATACAATATAAAGCAACTATGTTTCATCTTATAGATCATACAGCACAAAGCTAATAACATCCTTTAGCCTGAACAGAGCATAACATATAATTAAATCATTCTTACAGTACACAGAATGCCATACCTTTCGAGCCTGATCATTGTCCTCAAACTGGGTGACATCCCTGCCCGAGGCCTGTGCGATTCGCTTTCCTGCCACAAGGTTACCAACTATCATGGAAGCAGGCCCCACCTCTGCATTCAAGAACAAATAAGGAGAAAAAAATAAGAAAACAAGAGAGCATCACTCAATTCAGCATTTTAGTCAGGAAGTCTGTAACAGATCAAAATGTCCTTTGACTGAACTGTATTTTTTAATTAACTGATTCCCAGGACATATTGCCTACAATTAAAATGGGAAATTTAAGTCACTGGCACATGGAAAATGAAGGACTCGACTTTTTAAGTTTATTTTAATATTTTTTTCTGAATTTATATTTCTTATTAATACATCTCCCCTTTCAACAGATGAAAGATAGGGGTTAATGTGTGATTCCACCATACCGAGAAGGGAATCAACAAGTTACAGATTCCATCCCTCCAATATAAATCTAACGGAGAGGGGTAACAAGGTATCAGAGACACCACCCAAATGCAACCAGATGGGAAGATAAAGGAGTACTCTGCAATGAGACCTGCAGGTAAGTCAATGAATCATCGACACAAAATCTACTAACCTTCACCCCAAAAAAACACCCTATTTAATAAATAAGTGATTTATGCTCACCCAATGACTGTGTGTAACTGCAGTAAGTGCTGTAAAATTGCACCATATAGAAGTTCCAGATCTGATCACTGACCTGTGCTAAGATGGGTAATCTCAGCACTGTTGGAGACCTACACACACTCGGGCTAAGAAAGTGAAATTCGACTTCGGTTGCTGATAGTTATTCTGTAACAGCAGCTGGGATGTGCATGCCTGTGGGCATCATCTTGGCTACTGTAGCCTAAATGTGCTGTCTCGGCTAAAATTTAAACCAGGTGCCTGTGAACAACCAGTACTCAGAATTGCACCCCTAAAGCCATGAAAAGAAAAAAATGAAGGAGAATATAAATTTTAAAGAAAGATTTTATAATTTTAAACATATTTCAGTGCCCCAGCTTAGAATCTGTACAGAAATTGTGACTTTGATTAAGGGTAGCCACTGCTTCAATATTTCATTTTCAAAAATTACAGTAAGCAATTTCCCTTTTTAACTTAAATATATGGGGAGGAGGGGAAAGAAAGCATTTTTGGATAACTATATGAAATATCAACTCATTGTAGGCTAAGGATATTTTTTTAACACATTTATTTGGCATTTATAGGGTTAACACCCCCACCTAGCACATGTATCATTTAGAGTGTTAACAACTTCAAACTCACAGCTTACCGATGGAGCATTACAGTGTAACAATAGTACAAAAAAAGGAAGGTGTCAAACACAAGACGAGGAATGAGAAAAGACCATTATGCTCAATAAACTCATTCCAACTGCAAACCAAATAGACTATGGCAATTTACACCTACCTGGCTGTTTCTGCCTAGGCTTGGGAAGGTTGGTGACACAGGTGTGGGGGCACATTAAGACATTACATGGGTGCAACATGCCCTCCAGAAAGCGCTGTTTGGTCTCAGACAGGTGGATGCCTCCTAAAGGAGTCTTGGGAAGTGTGTTAGCAGGTACCAGGGCTAGGCAGTACACTCCTACCTGATGGATACTGTCAATAGCCTGGAAGAGAGCAGCATAAGGTGATTATCATACTCTTAATCTGAAGGTTCTCACTTACCAGAAACCTGTGCGAAAGCCAAAAACATTTCCTCTTCATTACCTTCAAAGCAATGTTAAGTCAGCCACTGATAGCATTCTGCAACCCAGGCATTGAAAGAATGTGCTAATGTTCCAAAATTGAATGAAGTATTCTACCCATTATACAGTATTTACAAAGGTTTTTGAGAAAAAAGCCTAGAAAATGCTGTTGGTGATATTAATGAACAAACAATTACATTTGTATGACATTCCACTGCGCACTATTTCAAAATAAACTGGTTAATCTGCATTAAAATCACGGACAGAGGAATATCATACAAATAGATTAAGCATTTGTCTGCTAATATTGGCAACAGTAATTTCTATGCGAAGAGGAATAAGGGTGAAATGTAAACACTGTACTTCAATTAATCTCTAATTTCAGTACGAATCACATTATAACTTGAACCACTGGATCATTTTGCCATCATCTTATTGAGGTAGATACAAGTGTATAATATTTTTGAGCAACCAAAGCTGGAATATCTGTGGGACACATTATCAAAATATACACAAAATGTTTCTTTTGAATAGAATCTTAAGATATGAAATAAAACTTCAAAGGAAACCAATGTACATTTGGAATATTTGCAGTGCTCAAAGCTCTGTGTAGGATTAAAAGCCTTTTGCAGGTGGCCATGTGGTTTAGATACTCTTAGCATCTGAAGTAAAATCAAAACAGCCCACCTCCAGAGATAATACAGTTTAATTACCTGTAGGACTCTACTCATCCACTGAAAACTGTCCTCCTCAGATGCATCTGGTCGCTGTTCTGCCACCAATACAATGCGTTCATCATGGAGTACATTCACTGAAAACACCGCTATCCTAAAATAGAGACAGAAGGGGGCGGGGGGGGGGGGGGGGGGGGAGAAATAAGAATCCTGTTTGGAAGTGTTTGCATGTTATACAATATAGGCATTAGTCCCTTAACTGTGCAAGTGCACGTTTGAAATATACAATATAGAGACATCATGAAAGGGTGAACTGGTATGTGAACAGCACTCATAGTTTCTAATGTTACTGGAGAATGACTTCACAAAAACATTGCAATATGCGTAAAATAGTTTTCTCCAGTCTGCCTCTGAAAATCAGTTTTAAATTAATTTTAAATCATAGAAATGGGAATGAGGGTTAAATGAGACAGTGTGCACAGTTTAATGTGGAAACAGAATAAGTTTCCTCTTCAGTTTGTGTTTGTTTTTGTGATCTCCCACGTGAACAAAACAGTCTGTGGCAGACACTCAAGTGCTGAAAATTACATCATCACCTTCTTCATAAAAAGTGATAAACTGCAGGCAGCACATTTCCCACTTTCAGGTGATATAGTGGTAAACTAGGTTTATAAGTTTCAATACAGTGAACAAGAATTGGGTGGTCTGCCGCCTTTTCCCTTAAAACAAATTCTTACAATAACCATGGAAGCACATGGCTTTCTGCCAGTATTCATTGTATATAAAGTTTAATTTTTGATGATGCACTTCTATTTTCTTTATTAAAAAAGGGGTGGAGATAGAGAGACCAAAATGATGCAATGAGGCAATAAATGGATAAAAACTGGACGCTTCAAGTGCTTCAGCTGTGAGTTAGAATAGAAGGAAAAGTAGGAAAGAAGCTTTGTATGAGGAGGCTGAAATGCATTCAAACAATGAGTAAGGTCCTACCAAAAGTTACCACATCTCCTCAGTAAAGAGAGATAATCTGCATGATGCAGCCTTGCACAACCAACCCACTGGACCACAAACTACAGATTTCAATTTTACAATTTAATTCTGTAAAACTCAAGAAAACTCAAATGTTATATATAATGCCTAATGAAAAATATCAGTATCGGCAGTACAGATAGATGCTTGGTTGACCTATACCGAATTTGCAAATAAGACAAAACTATTGTATACATCTTTAACTAAAAGGGTCATCATACTCATGTTTGGTCATTTACTCACCTCCCTCTGTACACAAACTTCATGGGCTCCACTGCTAAGGCTGTTGCCACAACATCATCTGCATTGTGCCTACGTCCACTCACCACCATCAGGCCATCCATCTTGCCGACCACAAAAACCTGGTTTCCCTGAAGTAAAACATATAAAATAATCAAACCAATACTAATCCCACTTGGATAGTTGCTGGTCAGAAACAGTGCCATTAGTATGTCAGTAACTAAGATTTATCACCTATAATAGAGTACAGAATCTGTATAACCACCTTTATTACAGTGAAGCTTTCCACAGCAAAGATCCATCCCACTAACCCAAATGCCCACAATGCATGATATATACACCCCACCTCCATAACAATCTCAGTCAGAAAACCATTTCCAGATGATACACAAATAAACAGTGCAATTCCAAGTTTATTGAGCTCATGAAGATCTTGCTAACTCTTATGCACCCTTACATATGGAACAGACTACATAACCCACAGTTCCACACTGTGTAGTTTAAAACAAAATTATTTGTTCATTCACGGGATGTGGCCATCAGTGGCAAGGCCAGCATTTATTTCCAGTCCCTAACTGCCCTTGAGAAGGTGATGTTGAGCCTCCTTCTTGAACAGCTGCAGTACGTGTGGTGAAGGTACTCCCACAGTGCCGTTAGGTAGAGAGTTCCAGGACTTTGAACCAGCAACAATAAAGGAACGGTGATATATTTCTAAGTCGGGATGGTGTGTGACTTGGAGGAGGACTTGGAGGTGATTGTGTTCCCATGCGCCTGCTGCCCTTGCCCTTCTAGGTGGTAGGATTCGCAGGTTTGGGAGGTGTTATCGAAGGAGCCTTGGAGAGTTGCTGCAGTGCATCTTGTACACACTGCAGCCACGGTACGCCGGTGGTGGAGTGAGTGAATGTTTTAAGGTGGTGGAAGGGGTGCCGATCAAGCGCCCTGCTTTGTCCTGGATGGTGTCAAGCTTCTCGAGTGTTGTTGCAGCTACACTCATCCAAGCAAGTGGAGAGTATTCCATCATACTCTTGACTTGTAGGTGGTGTAAAGGCTTTGGGAGTCAGGAGGTGAGTCACTCGCTGCAGGATACCCAACCTGTGACCTGCTCTTGTAGCCACAGTATTTATGTGGCTGGTCCAGTTAAGACGCTCTCATGTTGGAGATGGTCATTGCCTGGCAATTGCATGGCACAAATGTTACTTGCCACTTATCAACCCAAGCCTGGATGTTGTCCAGGTCTGGCTGCATGCAGGCACGAACTCCTTCATTATCGGAGGAATTACGAATGAACACTGTTCGATCATCAGCGAACATCCCCACTTCTGACCTTATGATAGAGGGAAGGTCACTGATGAAGCAACTGCCCTGAGGAACTCCTGCAGCGATGTCCTGGGGCTGAAATGATTGGCCTCCAACAACCACAACCATCTTCCTTTGTGCTAGGTATGACTCCAGCCAGTGGAGAGTTCCCCCCCCGCGATTCCCATTGACTTCAGTTTTACTAGGGCTCCTTGATGCCACACTTGGTCAAATGCTGCCTTGATATCAAGGGCAGTCACTCTCACCTCACCTCTGGAATTCAGCTCTTTTGTCCAAGGCTGTTAATGAGATCTGGAACAGAGTGGTCCTGGTGGAACCCAAACTGAGCATCGGTGAGCAGGTTACTGGTGAGTGTATGCTGCTTAACAGCACTGTCGATGACCTCTTCCATCACTTTGCTGATGATTGAGTTTGGGCTGATTAGGCAGGAATTAGTCGGACTGGATTTGTCCTGCTTTTTGTGGACAGGACATACCTGGGCAATTTACCACTTTGTTGGGTAGATGCTGTTAGCAGTCAATCACCTTCCTTCTATGGTTCACAATAACATATTGAGAGTAAGCACGAGACACTTGTAGTGTAGTATACGGAACAGACTTCATTAATGACTAGTTTGAGTGATCAGCTTAACCAGACAAAAGAGAGTGGCTTTCAGCTTCAAGTTCTATCTTTCAAGCCCTCCGAAGATCTATTGAAAACCATGCTCCTTTATACACCATATTTTGCCTACAAAGTTATATGTCATAGATAAGACCTCATGACGTATCTATTCCAAATCCTTTGAAGACAGACTATTCATGTAAACAGTTGTAGTTGTTTACTCCAAAGCTACTTCCCTCAAACAAGACTTCCTGACCTAACTGTTCCCAACCTCTTTGAAGACAGGCTTTATCAACCGTGATCATTCTAACACTATAGCTTATGAATTATCTACCTATGGTTATTTCCCAAGCTCCTAAAGTTAGACCTTAATCACTGATGACTGACGTCATTACTGTCATGTATTTCTTCACACAAGCACTTTTCATATCAGAAGACAAGCTATGCATTCCTCTCACGACACTTCAAAGCTATCCTGGTTATCTTGGAAAACCTGTTGCTCCAAGTTACAAAAAGGTTTGACTATTAATCCTCAACTCCCCAAGATGTCCAACATACATCTCTCTAGGATGTTCAACAGATGCCAGCGTTGGAGCTGTACTGGAACAGCTTGGCTGGAGACGCAGCTAGTTCTGGAGCACAAGTCTTTAGCACTATAGCCGGGATGCTGTCGGGGCCCATAGCCTTTGCTGTATCCAGTACGCTCAGCCGTTTATTGATATCATGTGGTGTGAATCGAATTGGCTGAAGACTGGCATCTGTGATGGTGGGGACCTCAGTAAGAGGCCGATATTGATCATCCACTCGGCACTTCTGGCTGAAGATGGTTGCAAACGCTTCAGCCTGGTCTTTTGCACTTGTGTTGGCCTCCGCCATCATTGAGGATGGGGATGTTCATGGAGCCTCCTCCTCCCGTTAGTTGTTTAATTGTCCACCACCATTCATGACTGGATGTGGCAGGACTGAAAAGTTTTGATCTGATCCATTGGTTGTGGGAGCGCTTCGCTCGGTCTATAGCATGCTGCTTCTGCTGTTCAGCATGCATGTAGTCCTGTATTGTAGATTCATCAGGTTAGCACCTCATTTTCAGGTACGCCTGGTGCTGCTTCTGTCATGCTCTCCTACACTCCTCATTGAACTAGGGTTGGTCCCCTGGTTTGATGGTAATGGTAGAGTAAGGGATATACTGGGCCACGAGATTACAGATTGTAGTGGAATACAGTTCTGCTACTGCTGATGGCCAACAGGGCCTCATGGATGCTCAGATTTAAGCTGCTAGATTTGTTCTGAATCTATCCCATTTAGCACGGTCGTAGTGCCACACAACACGATGGAGGGCGTCTTCAGTGTGAAGACGGGACTTCGTCTCCACAAGTACTGTGCGGTGATCACTCTTATCAATGCAGTCATGGACAGATGCATCTGCGACAGGTAGATTGGGGAGGACAAGGTCAAATAGGTTTTTTGCCTCGTGTTGGTTGTCTCACCACCTGCTGCAAGCCTAGTCGGGCAGCTATGTCCTTCAGGACTCGGCCAGCAGTGGTGCTACCAATCCACCCTTGGTGATGGACATTGAAGTCCCCCACCTAGAGTACATTCTGTGCCCTTGCTATCCTCAGTGCTTCTTCCAAGTGATTTTCAACATGGAGGAGTACTGATTCATCAGCTGAGGGAGAGCGGTAGGTGGCAATCAGCAGGAGGTTTCCTTGCCCATGTTTGCCATGCCATGAAAGTTCATAGGGTCCAGAGTCAAAGTTCAGGACTCCCAAGGCCACTTCCGACTGTATACCTACTGTGTCGCCACCTCTGGTGGGTCTGCCCTGCTGGTGGGACAAGACATACCCAGGGATAGCGATGGAGGAGTCTGAAATGTTAACTGATGGGTATGATTCTGCAAGTATGACTATGTTAGGTTGTTGCCTGACTAGACCAGCTCTCCCAATTTTGGCACAAGTCCCCAGATGTTAGTGAGGAGGACTTTGTAGAGTCGAGTGGGTTGGGTATGCCTTTTTTGTGTGCGAATCAGGTGCCTAGGTCAATGCCGGGTGGTCTGTCTGGTTTTATTCTTATTATACATTTTTGTAGCGGTTTGATACAACGGAGTGGCTTGCTCAGCCATTTCAGAGGGCAGTTAAAATTCAACCACATTGCTGTGGATCTGGAATCACATATAGGCCAGACTGGGTAAGGACAGCAGGTTTCCTTCCCTAATGGACTTTAGTGAACCAGGTGGGTTTTTTTTTTACAACAATCTGATAGCTTCATGATTACCATTACTGCTACTAGCTTTTGATTCCAGGTTTTTTTATATAGATTCTGTACTTGACAGTCATAGTGGAATAAACTGAGGACTAAACGTGAGCACCTCAGAACCATTATATCCAGTCACGATAAAACAAATAGGTTTCCTTACAGATCCAAGAAAGCCCAGTAAATTAGTCCTGGTGAAGACATGCTCGCTGATGGGGACTCCTCCAGCATTCACTGGCACAGCCTGGAAAAACAGTAAACAGCAAGAGTTATCCCAAAACCATCCAGAAGAAATCAACCAATTCACAGAAATCCGTCCCAACCCTACAGAAACTTTAGGTAAATGTAACTACGACACAAATCAAAATACTTCTGAAGGAATACAGGGTAACAGGGATAAAGTGTTAAACACATAGAGGAGGATGAAATGCTTTACTTAAAAACTGAACCATGCCACAGATGCCCCCTCAAATGCTTTTGTATACAACTCTCTTAAAATTTTCACACTTGCAGTCAAGTGATATTCCCCTCAACCTCTGCTGACTCGCTGTTTGGTTCTGGCTGGAACCTCAGTTCTTTCCTGCAAAGGTACTAGGTAAAGGTCCTAGACAAATGCCAAACATTCCATTCCAATACTGGTATACATAATATTGTGGGTGATGGAAAGTCTTGGGGAAATAGTTTTTGTCAAAGAAAATAATAAACTTGAGATAATTGTGTTTAATATCATTGATATCTGAAGCTTGGAGGACTGGCACAGTCTAACTGATCTGTAATGGACTGCCATGGATTCTAATATGCTCGCCTACACTGCCTTGGCCAGTACCCACATTATGGACAGCAGAGCAAAGCCAGCAAAAGCCTGGCTGGGGAATGAATTCACCAAGTCCAAGACTGAGTCCATGTTCAAGCCTGGAATTAGAACCATTCTCACCCTGGGTGGAATGCAAAAAATGCATTACAGAAGTCAAATAAAATGTGCAACATTATCCAAGTCTCCTATAAATGAATTAAGTCTCACATTCTGGACATCAACATTCCTTTCCAATCACGTCGTCTTCTTGACTATATAAGAACAGATTTCAAACAGTGCAACTACGTAGAGGGGAAGAATTCCCATCATCTACTCAATTCTCTCTCTCGCTGGAGGTTAGAGTCATAGAGTTATACAGCACAGGAAGAGGCCCTTCGGCCCATCGTGTCCACGCTGGCCATCAAGCCCTGTCTATTCTAATCCCATTTTCCAGCACTTGGTCCGTAGCCTTGTATGCTATGGTGGTTCAAGTGCTCATCTAAATGCTTCTTGAATGTTGAGGGTTCCTGCCTCTACCACCCTTTCAGGCAGTGAGTTCCAGATTCCAACCACCCTCTGGGTGAAAAAGTTTTTCCTCAAATCCCCTCTAAACCTCCTGCCCCTTACCTTGAAACTATGTCCCCTGGTTATTGACCCCTCTACTAAGGGGAAAAGTTCCTTTCTATCTACCCTATCTATGCCCCTCATAATTTTGTACACCTCAATCAGGTCCCTCCTCAGCCTTCTCTGCTCTAAGGAAAACAACCCCAGCCTGTCCAGTCTCTCTTCATAGCTGCAGCGCTTCAGCCCAGGTAACATCCTGGTGAATCTCCTCTGCACCCTCTCCAATGCAATCACATCCTTCCTATAGTGTGGCGACCAGAACTGCACACAGTATTCCAGCTGTGGCCTAACTAGCGTTTTGTACAGCTCCATCATAACCTCCCTGCTCTTATATTCTATGCCTCGGCTAATGAAGGCAATTATTCCATATGCCTTCTTAACCACCTTATCTACCTGTCCTGCTGCCTTCAGGGATCTATGTACATGCACACCAAGGTCCCTCTGATCCTCTGTCCTTCCTAGGGTCCTACCATTTATTGTGTATTCCCTTGCCTTGTTAGTCCTCCCAAAATGCATCACCTCACACTTTTCAGGGTTAAATTCCATTTGCCACTGTTCTGCCCATCTAACCAACCCGTCTATATCGTCCTGTAGCCTGAGGCTTCCCTCCTCGCTATTTACCACTCCACCAATTTTCATGTCATCTGCGAACTTACTGATCATACCTCCTACATTCATATCTAAATCATTAATGTACACTACAAACAGCAAAGGACCCAGCACCGATCCCTGCGGTACAAAATGGCTACATGAATAATACTGTTTTTAAATGATAAGTTTTGTTTTCCTGGAAAGCTTGCATTAGAATTTGAGACAGTCTTTTTAATCAGTTAGACTAGGTGAAACATAAACATTCCACACGGGGGCCCATAGGATGGTCCTGCCAGGCTAGTTATCTGTTGTTTGTAAGTTAGGGTTTTGACTTTGTTAATGTATCTTTAATTTGGCCAGTAAAGGCCCAACCTATGTTTCTTCCATTATTACTAATATTCGTATTATAATCTCCACAGATGTATTTTGAAAAAGAAAAAAAAAAGGTATAAAGCAACAGCTATTGAACACAGCTGAAAGCACTGAAACCATAATTCATGGGAATGTAAAAGTTCTGAGAGAAAAGTCCACAGCAGAAAAAGGGAGTAAATCATAGACCTTACTTGTGAAGGTCAGAACGGTGGCATAGCGACTGGTTAATGTGCGACAGCTCTGACTGGGGCCTTGTATTTGCTGGGTTAAGGGGGAGAGAGTAAAAAGAGATAAGATGGATTCCAGTGGAGGAACCTTCAAAATGTAAAAACAAGAAAGATAAATTGGATGAAGTAATGAGACCCTCTTGGGGAGGGCTTTCATCCAAGCACCAAGATAAAGAACTTAAGCTGTCATTGGTTGATGAAGTTTTGGAGGAACCTCTATAGGTTAAATGGTCTCGTCAATAACTTGGCCTCAGGCCCACCCCTAAAAAGAGAATAAAAAGTGACACCCCAAGGGCTTGCACATAGACGGTGTAAGGGAGAGCCAAACAGAAGTTAAAAAAAAGAGAAGTTGAGCTGGTCAAACACTCTTTTGAGAGTGATCCCATGCTCACCATCGAAGGCCCGAGAGAGAGAGAGAACTGTTCACGCATGCCAGCCGTCTGTCTGATCGGGTCCGGTACAAGCTGCTTGTTACGGTCGTATGTTTTTGCTGTATTACTAGTGTGTTATATTCCGTCCTAAACTCTGATTAAACACAATATACCCACCATATTGGTTTGCACTCGATCCTGTTTACCAGAGATACATGAATCTCTACACTGATCATACCTCCTACATTCATATCTAAATCATGAATGTACACTACAAACAGCAAAGGACCCAGCACCGATCCCTGCGGTGCACCACTGGACACAGGCTTCTAGTCACAAAAACAACCTTCGATCATCACCCTCTGCCTCCTGCCACTAAGCCAATTTTGGATCCAATGTGCCAAAATGCCCTGGATCCCATGGGCTCTTACCTTCTTGACCAGTCTCCCATGCGGGACTTTGTCAAAAGACTTACTGAAGTCCATGTAGACTACATCAACTGCACTACCCTCATCCACACACCTAGTCACCCCCTCGAAAAATTCAATCAAATTGGTTAGACATGATCTCCCCCTGACAAAGCCATGCTGACTATCCTTGATTAATCCTTGCCTCTCCAAGTGGAGACTAATTCTGTCCCTCAGAATTTTTTCCAATAATTTCCCTACCACTGATGTTAGGCTCACTGGCCTGTAATTCCCTGGTTTATCCCTACTACCCTTCTTGAATAATGGTACTACGTTAGCTGCCCTCCAGTCCTCTGGCACCTCCCCTGTGGCCAGAGAGGTTCTGAAAATTTGTGTCAGAGCCCCTGCAATCTCCTCCCTTGCCTCACACAGCAGCCTGGGATACGTCTCGTCTGGGCCTGGGGATTTATCCACTTTTAAGCCCGCTAAAACCGCTAGTACCTCCTCCCTCTCAATACTAGTTTGTTCAAGTATATCACAATCCCCCTGCCTGATTTCTATGCCTACATCGTCCTTCTCCATAGTGAACACAGATGCAAAATATTCATTTAAAACCTCACCTACATCTTCCGGCTCGACACACAGATTGCCACTTTGGTCCCTAATCGGCCCTACTCTTTCCTTGGTTATCCTCTTGCCCTTAATATACTTATAAAACACCTTGGGATTTTCCTTTATTTTGCCCGCCAGTGTTTTTTCATGCCCCCTCTTCGCTCTCCGCTCTCCTAATTTCTTTTTTAAGCACCCCCCTGCACTTTCTATACTCCTCTAGGACTTCCACTGTTTTTAGTCCTTTGTATCTGCCAAAAGCCTCCCTTTTTTTCCTAATCCATTCTTGTATATCCCTTGACATCCAGAGTTCCCTGGGCTTGTTGGTCCCACCCTTGACCTTTACAGGAACATGTTGGCGTTGTACTCTCTATTTCCTTTCTGAAAGACTCCCACTGCTCTGATGTGGATTTTCCTACAAGTAGCTGATCCCAGTCCACTTTGGCCAGATCCTGCCTTATCATATTAAAATCGGCCTTCCCCCAGTTTAGAACCTTTATTTCCGGTCCATCTTTGTCCTTTTCCATGACTACCTTAAATCTCACCAAATTATGGTCACTGCCAGCAAAATGCTCTCCGACTGACACTTCCACCACTTGCCCGGCTACATTCCCTAGAATTAGGTCCAGTACCGCCCCCTCTCTTATAGGACTTTCTACATGCTGGCTCAAAAAGCTCTCCTGGATGCACTTTAAGAATTCCGCACCCTCTAAGCCTTTCACGCTCTGACTATCCCAGTTAATATTGGGGAAGTTGAAATCCCCTACTATTATTACCCTATTATTTCTACACTTCTGAGATTTGCCTACATATCTGTTCCTCTATTGTCCCCTGACTGTTTGGGGGCCTATAGTACACTCCCAGCAAAGTGCTTGCCCCCATATGGCCTCATTAGAGGAACCTGCTAAGGTATCATCCCTCCTTACAGCAGTAATTGACTCCTTGATTAATATTGCGACACCCCCTCCTCTTTTACACCCCCCTCTGTCTCACCTGAAGATTCTATACCCCGGAATATTGAGCTGCCAGTCCTGCCCCTCCCTCAACCATGTCTCTGTGATAGCAACAATATCATACTCCCATGTGTTCATCAACACCTTCAATGCATATGCCTTACTCGCAAGACTCCTTGTATTAAAATAAATGTCATCCAGCCTTGCCATACTCCCTTGTGCCGTTACATATTTGCTCTGCCTCAATGTTTATTCCTCGATATTTGGCTGTGCATCACCCCCAACTATAGCTCCACTCCGTATTCCATCCCCCTGCCAAGTTAGTTTAAACCCCCCTCCCCCCCACAACAGCACTAGCAAACCTCCCCACAAGGATGTTGGTCCCGTTCCGGTTCAGGTGCAACCCGCCCGACTTGTACAGGTCCCACCTTCCCCAGAAGCAGACCCAGTGATCCAGGAAACTAAAGCCCTCCCTCCTGCACCAACTCTTTAGCCACGTATTCATCTGCTCTATCCTTCTATTCCTATACTCACTAGCACGTGGCACCGGGAGTAATCCAGAGATTACAACCTTTGAGGTCCTGCTTTTTAATCTGCTACCTAGCTCCCTAAATTCTTGTTGCAGGACCTCATCCCTCTTTCTACCCATGTTGTTGGTACCAATGTGAACCACGACCTCTGACTGTTCGCCCTCCCCCTTCAGAATGCCCTGCAGCCGTTCAGTGACATCCTTGACCCTGGCACCAGGGAGGCAACATACCATCCTGGAGTCACGTCTGCGGCTACAGAAACGTCTATCTGTTCCCCTTACGATAGAATCCCCTATCACTATTGCTCTCCCACTCTTTTTCCTCCCCTCCTGTGCAGCTGAGCCACTCGTAGTGCCACAGACTTGGCTCTTGCTGCATTCCCCTGAGAAACCATCTCCCCCAGCAGTATCCAAAACATATGCAAGCCTCCCTGTGTCACAAAGAAGTAGGTGTTGACGTGCTGGGCTAGGGCTCCTTTCTAATGATTTTTGCCATCTTTGCAAGTCCCAAGTTTGAGTATGTTCAAAAAGGACTAACATAATAATTGGAGAGGAAGCAACAAAGAACAATCTTGGGTGTTCCATATTGTCAAAATGCTCCAGGACAAACCTTGAAATGGAGTACTGGCATTAACCAGGATGTTACTTTTTTTTGCGCTAGCTATTTCCTTGGGTTCAGCAGCACTGGCCAGTCCCATAAGCAGACCCCATGTTACCTAGAAACCAAAATCTGCCTTTACTTGCCCATTCCAGGTAAATGCATCAAGGCCAAGGCATCGAACAGAGAACCTGTCACTGTACTCCGGCTTACTGGAATATATCACGTGCCAACATGTGATCTTCTCGACTTCGGTACAAGAATATATACCAGATTGCAGCAAATTTACTGAACACTAAGCAGACAAATGAATACTCAGATCTATAAGAAGCATTGTTATTACTATTAATGGCTTGTTTGTACTGAGTTGTTGATCCACCCTTTATCTCTACTTGCTTCAAATTGACTGCTGTCTGGTTACAATACAGCCAAGATATAGCTCTAAAATTCTAGAACAGGGAATTAAGAAGTGTATTTCTCATAACCACATTAGGTGGTCAGGGTGCTTTTATTTGATCAGGATGCCATGACCCTTTTTATAGAAACCAATTAATCTGTTCAATCACTTGGTATTTAATACATCCGTACAGCTATCAAGGACACTGTTGGACAGAAGAATGCTAAGATACTGCAATTAACAGACATCAAAATCATCTTTAGCTCCACAGGAACAACCAACAGATGCATACTGATGCCTATGTAATGGTTCGTTATCTATTCTCGACACATCAGATAAAAACAAAGCATCATTTACCTGCGCTCCTAAAAATTAACTACCATGGGAACGGAGCACAGTCCATGCTAACAAACATGCTGGCGCTTCATTTTTGTCACAGAGAATCAAAAATAGCACCAAAAAAATGAAGTTCAGACTCCAAAAAGTGCAAAATATCTGGCAGATCTGAGAAAACTATCTTTGGGCACCATCCAATTTTAAAAGCTACTGAAAAACTTCCAAAATGAAGTTATAACTTCAAATCAACCCAGGAAATTTCAGCTTATGTTAAAAGAAAATTAATGTAGGATATCTGCAGCAGCAAAAAATATTGTTTTCCCCAATGACAGAGCAAATAGGTAAATAGTTTGCACACAGAACCAAAAAATTGAGGGTCTAGCAGCTGTGAGGCAGTCAGCAGAATGTACATGAGGAGAGGGGGAAAGATTACCTGAGTGCAAGTTTGAAAATTAAAAAAGACAGTGTCTCAGAGTGTTTTGTCCCAGTGGATGGAGGAACTTTCCAATTTGTATGTGAACAATGAATGAAGAAGAATTAAAATGTACTTTCAGCAAAATAAGCAAGGTATTTTCACAGTAATTTCAAATACCTCAAATACAGTTTTTGTCATTCCTGGGAGCCCATAGTACGATGTTCCTGATGCACGTGAGCTCACGCAGATCTCACCAATCTCATCTGTTTTGCAGAGATGTGGGGTACCTTCAAACTTTACAATACACACCAATGCTGAAAGAGAGAGACACAGAGAAATATTGGAAGGCATAGAGAGAGAAAGGAAGGGAACAAACAGCCTACAAAATAGTGGTTAACTGCCAAAGTGTCTATTGTCTTTGCTAGTGACACTTTTATTTGCTACACCTCAAACAGGTTTGTTAGCAGGTGTTTCACTATGTAAATTGCCTTACAGTTCAATATTGTTGGTGACAGTAGGTAGATTACATTAATTTCTTGGCTCTTTGTATTTTTTCCTTTCTCCAAAGTTAGTTCCCACCATATCTACTCTACTTTATTTAGAAAGAGAATAAATAATTAGCCTCATAGCTAATTAACTACTTTTGAAGGGTAGTCAGTGCTGTAATGTTGTGAAACACGGCAGCCAGTTTCCACACAGCAAGGATCCAAAAACAAGATAATTTGTTTTCGTGGTTTTGGTTGCGGGCTAAATGATGAACTGCCCTGCTTTTCTCTGAATAGTGCCACGGAATCTTTTACGTCCATCTGAGAAGGCAGATGGGGCCTCAATTTTATCGTATTATCTGAAAGATGGCACCTTTAAAAGTGCAGCACTCCCTCAGTACTGCATTGAAGTGCCAGCCTAGATTATGTGCTCAAATCTGGAGTGGCACTTGAACCCATGAGGTTCTGACTCAGAGGTGATAGTATTACCACTGAGCCAAGGACGACACCTAAACAGAAGACTGTGCAATTGACACTAGGCAGGTCAGTAGATTAAGCAAACAGATATCAGATGAACTTGAATGCAGAGAAAAGTGAAGTGATTTTTTTGGAAGGAGATACAATTTACATTTTTATGGTAACATTTTGAAAGTAAGGTTCAGGTCCACAAATTTCCAAAAGTGGGGAGGTCAAGCTATAAAAGCAGTAAAAATATAAAAAGCACTTGTGATTCTAGATTTCATAAGGACACTGAGTACAAAAGCAAAGAGGTAATACTAAACCTATACAAATCATTGGTTAGGCTACAGTTAGCATAATTCGGTCCAGTTTTGGGCACCCTACTTTAAGAAACATGTTAAGGTCCTGAAAAGGGTGCAGAAGAGATTCACTAAGATGATATCAAAGTTATGAGGAAAGTCGAGAGAAATTGAGAATCTTTTCATGGGAGCAGGGAAGATTAAGGAGGTCTTCAGCACTGCAATGGAGCGGGAGTATTTTAAAGTCAGTTTTAAAAATACCTCCCCTGACCTGTAAGTCAGTCAAAAATTAGGATAGGGTCCAAACAAATAGGTGATAAAAATGAACTATTGTGCTGCTCTCTGCAGGAAGCACCATCAATATTAAATGGACATAACCAAGAGGGGAAATCTACCTCCAGGCATAACAGCACCCACATCTTGGACAGTTAGAACAGAGAGCTTTTCCTCTGTGTCCATACGTATAACGCCATAGCTCAAGCCATTCATGGATAGCACCATCTTCCCTGAAAAAGGTCCTCCTAAGTCGCCAGGTCTGAAATGAAAGAGAACCCATTACAGTCACCAGATTCTCCCCAAGTCACATGGTGCTTCACAATTATTTATCTCTAATCCTTTAAATACATCAGCTTCAACTAATAATCGTTTAATTTTGTCTAGCAATCAGTAAGCAATTTGAACCCAGTGACTGCTCAGCTATTAACAGAAGTGTGGAAAGGCTCATGCCGACACCACTTCTTCCTTCTCCAGCTCCTATACGGTTACACAGCCAAAGCTAAAAGGGTCAAGACAATATTTAATCAAATTAAAGAATTGCATAGGATCACTCCTCCTCCCCAAAATCTTACAAGGTCAAAACAACACTGTACCAAATCTTACTGCAGCATCTGTGATTAAAACAGGAGAAATCATTGGCCACAATGATGCTACTCATTATGCTTTATGGATTCACAGAAGTAAAGAGAATATATATATATATCGTATATAAATATAAAATATATATTGGTGGCAATATATTTTAGAAATATCACCATACCCAGAAAGACATTAAGAACCAGCGAATCCCAGGATTCTCATTATGGAAAGAGCATTTGTACCTGCGAATAGCCACCGTCAGAGCTTCTGATGAGCTAGCACATGGGCAGATCACCTCAGGTCGTAAACCACGTGATTGAAACACGTTCACAAATGCATCACAAGATGATATTGACCCTGCAATAAAACAAAACTTTTAGTAAGGAAACACTTTATTTTGGTGAAGAGATTCATTAATATTGGGCAAATGAAAGATTGTCATTTGATCAGCATCGATCAAGGGATCTTGGTGTTAGCAGTTTTAATAAGGTTACCCACTCACTTCACAATATAAAACTGTACAAAACACATGATCTAGTAGTATAAATACAGTGAATGCACTAGTGCACTAGGCAATGGTGCAGTAGAATGTGGGCCCATATCTAAATTTCCTCATCTCAACCCAGGTATCACATAAGGGTGCCAAGTGTCACCAGACAGTTCATCATGAGAAGGGAGAGGGGAAGCAACTAGGGAGCAAGACACACTAAGGCACTCTGGTGCACTTTCTAGCAGCCAGTAATAGATAGTACCGGTAGAGGCTTGGGAGCAAGCCGCCTACCTCTCTTTTATTTGTGAAATAATGTCATAGGTTAGAAAATTAGAGAAACAACTTATACACGCATGAATTTCTCTTGCCTCCCGCCCCCCTCCCCCTTCCACTGACAAGAATCATGGCTACTGCACAGAGATTTTGAAACAAAAAACAAGTCAATTTAAATTTAGTTTCTTTCTTCTAACATCTTCCTTTTCTAAACTGTCTGTATTGTAGTTCATTGCCACTAGATGTCACCATCATACGCAGTCGATGCTGCATTGCAGGCTTGCACAAGTTCTTCAGCCACGAAGTCAGTGTTTCCTCTTCACCCGTCTTCTGTTCATGTGTTGAATGCTGCTGATAATCCATCCCTCGCAATGCAAATGCCGAACCCCTGCTTGTGGCTTATACTAGATGGTGTGGTTGAAATAGCCATGCAGTGAGTCAAATAAACATTCCGTCACTCCACAGACAGCACACCATGTTGGGTTGGTATCTTTCAGATTATGTAATCATTTTTTTGCTCTCCGTTCATTTCTGTGCATTTCCATTCTTTCCCTGCCAATTCCTGGTAACAATTTAAGCCATAGGGCGAGTTTTCCATAAATCTCTCCACAGTGAAAAATGCTGGGGGTTTTATTTTTTGGCTACACAATGCTATGTACAGTTTTGGTCTCCTTACCTAAGGAAGGATATACTTCCTTTAGAGGGAGTGCAACGAAGGTTCAATAGACTGGTTGCTGGGATGGGGGGATTGTCCTATGAGGAGAGATTGAGTAGACTAGGCCTATATTCCCCAGAGTTTAGAAGAATGACAGGTGATCTAATTTAAATGTATAAAATTCTTAAGGGGTTTGACAGCGTAGATGCTGAGAGGATGTTTCCCCTGGCTGGGGAGTCTAGAACTAGGGGTCACAGTCTCAGAATAAGGGGTTGGCCATTTAGAACTGAGATGAGGAGAAATTTCTTCACACAAAGGGCTATGAATCTTTGGAATTCTATACCCCAGAGGGCTGTGGATGCTCAGTCATTGAGTATATTCAAGACAGAGAACGATAGATTTTTGGATACTAAGGGACTCGAGGAATATAGGGATAGTGCAGAAAAATGCACCAATATTTGTAAGAGTCCCCCAGAAGTGTGCTAGTATTTGAAGGGGTTCTGTTGCAGTATACCAATATCTGTAGGGGTTTCTAGCCTTTGTGAATGAAATTGTCAATATTTGTCATGATCCACCGCAAACTACTATTCTACAGCCTAAATTTAGTGGTAATAAACTTTCTCAGAACAGTGCACAAATAAGGGCAGTAGTACCAGTCCATAAGCTGTTAACATCCTCTGCCCCTAAATATTACTAAATAATAAGCAGGATGTTTTACTGATTAGCGCTATGCATCAGTCTATAACATTTTTCTGTAAATGGGTGTCATTTTCAGCAAAAATCAACTAGGATTTTTTGTAAATAATTTAATTAGATCTGGAATAATCAAGTGAGAGAAGTATCCAAAACCTACTAAATTGATAAGTTGCCAGAGGAACAGAGTGCTCGGGGAGGGGGATTGTAGGGCTGGAGGAGGTCAGAGATAGGGCGGGGCAAGGCCATGAAGGGATTTAAACAAGAGGATGAGAATTTTAAATTGGAGGCAATGTGAGACTGGGACCCAATGTAGATCAGCAAGGACAGAGGTGAGTGGGACTTAGTACAGGATAGAATATGGGCATCAGAGTTTTGAATGAGTTAAGGTTTATGAAGGGAGGAAGATGGGAGGCCTGCCAGAAGAGCATTTGGATAATCGAGTCTAAAGGAAACAAATGCACGGATGAGGGTTTCAGCAGCAGATGGGCTGAGGAAGGGGTGGAGGTGGGTAACATAGAAACATAAAAACATAGAATCTAGGAGCAGGAGTAGGCCATTCGGCCCGTCGAGCCTGCTCCGCCATTCAATACGATCATGGCTGATCATCCAAATCCAGTACCCTGTCCCTGCTTTAATCCCCACAGTACACATATCCCACCCTACCCCCGTAACCCCACGTATTTAATTCCCCCTAACATATCCCATCCTATCCCCATAACCCCACATATTTAATCCCCCCTAACACTAAGGGTCAATTTATCATAGCCAAATCAACCTAACCCACACATTTTTGGACTGTGGGAGGAAACCGGAGCACCCGGAGGAAACCCACGCAGACACGGGGAGAATGTGCAAACTCCACACAGACAGTCACCCGAGGTCAGATTCGAACCCGGGTCTCTGGCGCTGTGAGGCACCAGTGCTAACCACTATGCCACCGTGTTGTAACATTACAAAGGTGGAAGCAGGTAGTCTTTGTGATGGAGAGAATAAGGGTTTGGAAGCTCAGCTTATGGTCAAATAGGACGCCGAGGTTGCCAACAGTCTGGTTCAGCCTGAGACAGTGGCCAAGCAGGGTGATGAAATTAGTGCTAAGGGTGCAGAGCCTGTGGCAGGGGTTGAAGACGATGATTTCAGTCGACCCAATGTTTAGCTGGAAGAAAGTGCAAGACTAGATGTCCGACAAGCAGCTTGACAACACAGAGGCAGGGAAGGGATTGAGACAATGGTGGAGAGCTAGAGCTAGGTGTCATCAGCATACATGTGAAAGTTGACCCCCATTTCAGCAGAAGAGATCACCAATGGGCAGCATGTAGACTAGGAAGAAAAGGGTGTCAAGTATAGATCCTTGAGGGATTTTTGGAGTTAATGGTGGGGGCAGGGGTGGGAAGAGAAGCCATTGCTGGCTACAATTGGATAGGTATGGGTGGAACCAAGTGAAGGTGATCTCACTGAGCTGCACAATGGAGGAGTGGTGGTGAAGAAAGGTAGTGCGTTTGACCATGTCAAAGGCAGCACGGAGATTAATGGAGGGCAAAGAGGGATAATGCACCAGTCACAATGGATGTCATATGTGACTTTTTCGGCAGATACACTCAAGTCTGTGCCCCATGTACTTAAAGGAGTAAAGATAGGTTCACTCCACCGGTAACGACTGGGATAGGAGAGAAGAAAAGGTTTTTCTAGGGACAAAGACATCCAATAGGTGGAGCTGAGGGGGTGGTTGAATTATCGATAGCTGGAAGGCCAAAGGCTAAGCAGTTGGGAGTTTGAAGGTAAGTGACTTAGGGAAAGTTTTCTCCCCCCTCCCCCCCCCTCCCAAGGATGGATGCAGAAGGAAGTGGAGTTGGAAGGCGGTAGGGGAATGTGGGTGGTAATGATCACAAGGTCCTTGTGATGAAGACTTTGAGAGTAGAGACATTAAGAGATGGCAATGTAACTGCATACTTACATGGATTTGCACCATCTGCTACAATCAGCATCCGCAGTGAGCTGAGACTTACGTCCCTCTGATCCCGCTGAGCTAAGAGAGACCAATGCATATCCCGAGACTTCACCACAGCAATGTGAGCTGCAAGAAAATAAATACACTCTCGTGGCTCAAAACCTTTTAAAATTAAAAATAACATTTTGAAACTGATTATGTGATGTTAAAATGGAAGAAACTGCGTTAATAGCAAATGCTATACTTCAGGGGTTATATGCAGGGATTCTAAACCGGGATTCCGTGGTCCCCTAGGGGCCCACGAGAAGATTTCAAGGAGTCTGCAATAAGGCAGGGGGTGGAGGAGGGAGAGAAGGAGCCATCACCATCACCACACCATTTGCAAAGGCTCCACTCGCTGGATCCAGACTGCCTCCTCCGCGATAGCGACGCCACTTTAGCCTGGGCTTCTACCCGCAACGTGCCACTGAAGCCGAACCACACGGTGGGGGCCAGCCTGCACTGGGGCTCCCTCACTCACTCACGATAGGCCGCCCGCGCCCTCCCCGGCTCGTGTCAGGTAGTGGGAGGGGAAGCAGAGCCGCTGGGACATCACCAACCGCCACCAACAGCGTCCCTTCTGCAGCGGCTGTTGGCGGAGAGGATTAAAAATAACACACTGAGAACGGGCTTAGAGTGAAATTAAACTTATTTTGAAATTAAAATAACACTAAAGCGGTTTTAAATATAAATGGGCCTGGTGCAAAAATAAAATCTGAGCCTAAATAGAAAAGGGGGAGGGACTGAATGGGCCAACCTTCCCTTTGATCGACAGTAATGCTGTCCAATCAGATCGCACATCATTTTGTGACGTGACGCAAATGCGTGCTGGCAACAATCAAGGTAGGTGCTGTTGTCGCACGGACGTCTGGGATGTGTCAAACATTGGCCACACTGGAGCTTCCACGAACCCTTCATGTTCTGTTACAAGGGAAAGGCAGCAATGCCTCGGGCAGTGCAGGCATTGTTTGCAATCAGTGCTTTGCACTCAGTCGTGCACAGAAGGGTGCCCGTTTTCCAGTGCAGTCTCTGATCCAGCAGGTTTATTTCAGGTTGGTTGTATTTTTTTATTTTTATACAGAAAAAATACTTGTATTGTGTTATTTTTGTGGGATTTTTATAACACGGAGGCAGGGGTGGGGGGGCCTCAGAACCAAAAAGGTTCTGAACCCCTGCTATAGTGCACATAACTCTACAAGAGTCAATTCACACACTAGAGCAGTGGTTCTCAAACAGTGACATTGATGGGAGACAATACCTAAGGCACAGCACATAAAAATAATTTAAACAGGGTTTGCTAAATTTTGCACAATATTGGCAGCACTTCAATTCCAATAAAATTGCAGGTGAAAATCCACTGGGACTTTTCGCAGTGGAAACCTCCAGACCACATTAGGAGACTGAAGCGTTGCAGGTGCCAGTTGCAAAGTTAGCTGCTGCTTAAATATTCACATTGTACTTATCACTTCAATGTGGTGAGTGATGCAGAGCTGGTAGCCAATCATTAAATTCAGCTCAGGTATATCTTTATTTACCTCTCACCACAAAATCCTGTATAAATTAAATCCATATGCCCAGTAGAATGGCCTGAAAGTACTCAAAATGATACTGTGCTCGAAATAACTGACATAGCAGAACAGGGGTGAAAGCTAAGAGATAAATGGGGTGGGCGATGGGAGACACAATACCACAAGAACATAAAGCCTGATAAAATCTTCACATATTTATTAAAAGTCTACTCAAAAAAATGTTAGAAAATCTCCATTTTCAGGGGAGAAAGCATGCATCAAGATCTCCTTACAAAATAAGGCTTGTGCCGCTAGTCTCTGCATCCTTCTTCAGAAATTTCCAAATCCATCAAGTGGGGCGTAAAAGGTTACAACACTGATTGGAATTTTATCTTCAAGGGTCTGAGGAAGTACTTTGCAACATTTTCACTTCCTTAAGGCTTCTACCTGGTTTTATTAACCATTCCCAGAAAGTAAATCATGTTTCCACTTGTGGGGAGTCCAAAACTAGGGGCCATCAATGCAAGATAGTCACTGATAAATCCAATAAGGAATTCAGGAGCAACTTCTTTACTCAGATAGTGGTTAGAATGTGGAATTTGCTACCACATGGATTGGTTGAGGTGAATAGCTTAGACAGAATCAGAATGATACATCATAGGAGGCCATCTGGCCCATCGTGCCTGTGCCAACTCCTTGAATGAGCTATCCAATTAGTCCCACTCTTTCCCTATTGCATTGTATTTTTTTTCCCCTTCAAGTATTTATCCAATCCTCTTTTGAATGCTGCTATTGAATCTGCTTCCACCACCTTTTCAGGCAGTGCATTCCAGATCATAACAACTTGTTGCGTAAAAAATATTTCCTTATGTCGCCTCTGGTTCTTTTGCCAATCACCTTAAATCTGTGTCCTTTGGTTACCGACCCTTCTGCCACTGGAAACAATTTCTCCTTATGCACTCACTCAAAACCTTTTAAACACTTCTATTAAATCTCCTCTTAACCTTCTCTGCTCCAAGGAGAACAACCCCAGTTTCTCCAGATCATTGAAGTCCCTCATCCCTGGTACCATTCTAGCAAATCTCTTCTGCATCCTCTCCAAGGCCTTGACATCCTCCTAAAGTTTGGACCCATAACTGAACATAACACTCCAGCTGAGGCCCAAGTGTTTTATAAAGGTTTAGCATAACTTCCTTGCTTTTGTACTCTATGCCTCTATTAAAAGCCAAGGGGGGAGAAATTCAGTATCGCCCCATTTGGAGCGCAATTATCGGCCGGGTGCAAAGATTAGCGCCTGGCGCTAATTATCGCCTCCGACTGCAAACTTGGCTTTTATCGCCCCTGGAGGTGATTGGAGCGCTAAATCAGGTGCTTCACAACTGTCTTAAGGCGCAAAGGCCGAGGAGCGAGGCGCTAACTCAGAGGCGCTGGCGAAGCTCATGTGATGTCAGTCAGCAATGGAACACAGACACAATGGCGCCGGCCAGTTCTTAAAGGGGAGGGTTGATCTTGCTCTCCATCCACATCTTGCGCATTGCAGCCTTGAATCTCAGCCTGGAGAGATCTGTACATCAAATCTGCTGGAAAGAACAATGGAGACCCCCAGGGAAAGAGCTCAGAGTGCAGCCCCCACAGTCTCTTCTAAATCGATACAAGGAAGGGCAAATCAAAATGAACCTGCAAAGTGCTGCTCAGTACCCAAAACTCCTTCACACAGCGTTGAATCTCTCCAGAAGTCTCTCTCTCTCTCTCTGAATGCGTGGTGCAAAAATGTCACCAACAAAAAAAGGCAGGAAGCGGTCGCCTTTAAATAGCGCTCCCCCAGTCCCTTCCTGATTGCAAAACACTCCCCTCAACCTGTCGTTGCTAGCGGCAGGCGGTAAGGCAGGGGGCGCCACTCAATATCCGGTCCAGGGCGCTGCGCACTCGACTGATGTCACGATCTGCCGGCGCAGGAGACTGTGGCGGTAGTGTTTAGCGCCGCCGCAAAATGTCTAGTTAATTTCGTGAGTGGCGCAAACATCGCCGCGCACAGGCGCTAGTTGCTTTGCGCCCCATTAGCACCCACTTAAGGCGCTAACGGGAGGCGCAAACGAACTGAATTTTTCCACGGATTCCATATGTTTTTTTTTAAGCAGCCTTCACAACTTTCCCTGCCACCGTCAAAGATTTGTGTACATAAGTGAAAAAGGAACAGAAGGATATGTTGATAGGGTGATTATGAAGTAAGGTGGGAGGAGGCTCATGTGGAGCATACACCTGTTTGAGTCAAATGGCCTGTTTCTGTGCTGTAACTTCTATAAATTGAGTTCATGCAAATACAAAAATGTACACAGCTGACAGAAGGAGTGTGTGTGATGGGCTGAATGACTTGCTCAATCCATGCCTTCTGATATTGTTATGACCTTACCTTTGTAGGCATAAACTTTCTGTATCCAGGAAAGAGGATTCACCTTCATCAGAGCATAGGGGATGTTGATCACATGCATCCTGTTCATGACACTCTGTCAACAAGAGATATAAAATATTGGTGACTTGTGCTGCAATGTCTCAAATTGCGCACTGGTTAGTGGCTGATAACCAACTAGTGACCATCATCTTTGGGGAAGGGAGGAAAGCAGGGTCTCTTTGGGGGTCATGTTGGCTCCAAGGTGACATGCCTGCCAATGGGAGTTCAGAGCCAAGTCAACCTTCCATAGTAGATTCAGTAATGTGATACTTGAACCAGGCAGGTCCCCACTACGTCAGGGTGCTGTTAACGACTAACCAGACAGCCTGATGCACATGGAACCTGAATGGGTAGATATATCACTGGGGGCTGGGATTCTTCCACTTGGCTGCATATAACCCTGGAAGCCAATGCCCCAACAGTTAAGGTGGTACTTACTGGACAAGCAATGGGATGCAGTTCTCTTGGACTATTTCAAAATGGTAGAATTCTAAACTGTTCAAATTTACTTTCTGATAAAAGGAGAGAAGTGGGCTTTCATGGCTAGACTGCAAATGGCCTACCTGGGAGATGTTGAGAATAGGAGGAAAACCTTGACCGCCAAGCAATCAGTGGGGGGAAAGCCAAGAAGAATTATTATTCTGAGTACCAATATATCCAAGTAGCTAATTGGCTCAATCACTCCAATGCCAATATGATCAGAGATATTTTTCAACGGACTCACAAACGTACAGGAATAATAAATAATGTGCTTCCAAACCACTAACTGTGCGGAAACAGAAAGTCCAAGCTGAAAATTTTGGAAAAACACTTCCATGAACTGCAGTAAATCTCTGCAAAAGTTCACATTGTATTGCATACAATGGAACCTTGATTATTAAACACAACCCCCACTCCAACGAATAATAGAAATCTAGGTTCGCCAGGAATGTGACTCTCAAGCTGACAAAAGATTTGACAAGAAGTTCCCAGCTCTCCTAATACTGCTGATCATTGTGTTCCTATCGCTGATTCTGGTGCACTAAACAGGCCAGAAATTCGGGTCTCCACGGGTGAGTACGCGCTGTGTACTCACCTATAGACCCAACGAAAGTGCCGGTTTCGCACATGCACTGCGCGCGCGCTAGAAACCGGAACTTCCGTTCCCCTGAAGGAAGGGGTTCAGAGGTCGAACGCGTGCGCCGGAGAGGCAGCGCGTAGACCTCGAACTTCGTTTTTTTTCCCCAGGTTTCTCCGTGAGGGTAAGTACGCGGGAGAAGCTGCGCGGGGAAAAAGGAGGCGCAAGGCCTGCTTTTAACAAGGTAAGTGGTGAATTAAGTACAATTTAAACATTTTTTCAACAGGTTTATTTTTTTTACATACTTTAAAGAAAGGTAAGTTTATTTTTAGCACCATTAAAAAGTGTAATTAATTTTTGTTTAAAGTAGTTAATTTATGTAATTTATAGTTATTTTAAAAATGTGATGTTTTTTAAAAAATTTATTTGAAGTTTTAGTGAGGTTTTGGGGCTGATCTCTATTCATAGATTTGACAGGCAGCTGGAGGAGGCCCAGGAGCCGAATTCCACGCGGGCCCAAAGCACAATGGCAGGCGCGGTATGTAAGTACGCGCGCGATTCTTGCACCCGCGGGAAGCTGGAGAGCCGAATTTCTGGCCCAACTTTCTTTTTCTGCATCGATCACTTCCAACTATTGCCAATGCCTTTCAACCAATTTGCCACATGGTTCTTCCTTACATTCTATCCCTTATTAAATCTTTTGTCAGTTTTTGGAAACAGTGGAATTCAGATACATTGCTGAGTAAGGCCAATTTGATAATTCAACTCCACAGTTTGCCAGAAGTGGAACTGGTCCCCATCCAAACCCTGATACCACTGCATCTGCTCAATCAGATTGACCCCAATTCTGAGATAATTGTTTCAGCCGTGCTTTTTTACACTTATGCTAATTCTAATCTGCAGCAGTAACAATGGAGTGTTAGTAAGGATGAAACATACTTACAACCATACAAATGTACAGCCCTAGTGCTCAGGGCTTCACTGTTTGCACATGAACAAAGCCATTTGCACCCTAGCAAAAATTAAAGAGCTGCTAATGATGAATAATAAAAGCTCTGTGCTGTTGGCCAAATCCTGATGCTCTGGAGGAAACTGCTAGTGAATGCCACATTAAGCATGCACTTTTCTCAATAGCATTTTAAAGAGCTAAAAGTTTGTGAGCAGAGTCTGTGCTTAATGTGATGTCGGCTGGATACTTTAGCAACAGATAACATCCACCAGGGCATAGAAACTTGGGCAGGTTTGACAGGTGATAACACAGATCTTTTAATCCTACGAAGTGCATAGGACAGATTTGTGGTAAAATGCAAAATACTGCAAATGCTGGAAATCTGAAATAAAAACAGCAAATACTGGAATCATTCAGCAGGTCAGTGGAGAGAGGAAGGCAAGATTAATGTTTCAGGTCTATGACCCTTTATCAGAGCTGAAGATATTACAGATGAACAGCTTATAAAGAGGAACAAGGCCAGAGAAAAGGGGAGGGGGAGAAAAGAGAGAATGGTCTATGATTGGATGGAGGATAGGAGATAATTAAATGACAGAAGTTAATAATTGTGTTTGCCAAAAGAGGCATTAATGTGAGAAATTAGAAAAAATAAAAGATATATCTGAGACAGAGGATGTGAGAATGGTTACAGCATTATAGCAGATGGGGAGGGAAGCATGGAAAATCTGGCAAAGCAGAGAAGATGCCAGTGGCCCGGGAGTGTGTTGGAAGAAAAAGACAGGTGATACCAGGGGTGCAGACCACACCATCAGCCATGTACCGAAGGACCAGCCCACAATCTGCTTCATTCCTGGAAGCACTGGTGCACCAATCTTACATTACCAGCGCGTGCTGTCCGGGAGAAAATTGGAGCTGTAGTTAAGGTCTCAAGTTGTTAAAGTCTATGTTAAGGCCAGAGGGCTGTAAAGTGCGAGTACAAAATTGAGGTGCTGTTCCTCGTTGAGGTTCAATGGAACTGTGCAGGAGGCAGAGGTCAGGTTGGGACCGAGAATTGAAGTTATAAGCAACCGGAATCTCAGGATTGTACTTGCAGATGGAACAGAGGTGCTCAGAAAAGCAGTCATTCAACCTGCACTTGGTCTCTCTGATGTAGAGACGACCATATTGTGAGTGGTGAATACTACAGGTGATACACCTGGATGGTGATATGGGAAGAGGTGATCTCCTGTCCTTGCATGGGAAGGTGCCAGGGGAAGAAGAGCAGGTGTTAGGGGTGATGGAGGAGTGGATTAGGGTGTTACGGAGGGAACAGTCTCTTCGAAATGTTAAAAGAAATGGGGAAGATGTGTTTGGTGGTGGGATCGTATTGGAGGTGGCGGAAATGATGCAGAGGCTGGAGTGTTCGGTGAAGACAAATCATGGTTCTGGGAGGGAGAAGGGTGAGAGCAGAAGTGCAGGAGATAGGATGGACACAGTCAAGGGCCCGGTCTACCAGTGGAGGTGAATCCTTGGCTCAGGAATAAGGAGGATATTTCAAAAGTTCAGGTATTGAAGTAGAGAGGTTTGGGGTGGGAATTCAAGATAGTCAGACCTAAGCGATGAAAAGCACAGCCCCCAATAGTGAGGAGAAGGAAGGAGGGAGGCACAACAGATCAGAGTCAGAGAAACGGAAAGTTAGGTGGAGGGTTACAGGTTACAAAGAATAGCAGTGGGGAAGTCGTGAAGGGATGCAAATTTTAAGTTGACCAATATTGGTCAGTGATGATGGGGCTGATGGGTGAGTTAGATAGGATATGAACAACAGAGCTTTGACAAACTGAAGGAAAACATTAGAGTAATCAAGTCAGAGGGTGAAGAAGGCATGCATGAGGATTTTGGAGCAGATAGGTTGAGATGGTGTGGATGCAGGCAATGTTGTGGAGGTGGAAGGAGGCAGTCTTTGTGATGGAGGGGATATGGGATCAGAAAATCAGCTTTGGGGCAAACAGGGCACCGAGGCTACTAACAGTCCCCTTCAGTCTGAGACTAGAGGAGGGGGATGGAATCAAAGGCAAGAAAGTGGAGTTTGTGGAAGGGGCCAAAGACAGTGGCTTCAAGCTTCCCAATATTTCGGTGGAGGAAGTTAAGCTCCATCTCAACAACATGGATTTCTATGAGCTACAGCTTTGGCTAGTGGATTTGGATTATTAAACAACAGATCAGCACAAACCATAATATAAAAGCAAAATACTGCTGATGCCGGATATCTGAAATAAAAACAGAAAATGCTGGAAACACTCAGCAGGTCAGGCAGCATCCATGGAGAGAGAAACAGAGTTAATGTTTCAGGTCGATGACCTTTCGTCAGAACTGGAAAAAGTTAGAGATGTAACAGATTTTAAGCAAGTGCAGGGGCAGGGAAAGAGGGGAGGGAGGAAAGAACAAAAGGGAAGGTCTATGATAGGGTGGAAGGTAGGAGTGATTAAATGACAAAAGGTATGTCTACAAGAGGTGTAAATGAGAATGGCAGAATCATCAACAGCTGCCATTTGAAAAAATAGGGGCAGAGGTTATGGTCTGAAATTGTTGAACTCAATGTTGAGTCCAGAAGGCTGTAAAGTACCTAATCAAAAGATGAGGTGCTGTTTCTTGAGCTTACAGTGAGCTTTGTTGGAACAGTGTAAGAGGCCGAGTGTAAGAGGTCAGAGTGGGAGTGGAGCGGAGAATTAAAGTGACAGGCGACCGGAAGCTCGGGGTCATCCTTACGGACTGAACGGAGGTGTTCCGCAAAGCAGTCACCCAATCTGTGTTTGGTCTCCCCAATGTAGAGGAGCGAATACAGTATACTAAATTGCAAGTACAACAAGTAAATCGCTGTTTCATCTGGAAGGAGTGTTTGGGGCCCTGGACAGTGGGAAGGGAGGAGGTAAAAGGGCAGGCGTTGCATCTTCTGCACTTGCACAGGAAGATGCCGTGGGAAGGGGAGGTGGTGTTGGGGGTGATTGAAGAGTGGACTAAGGTGTCGTGGAGGGAGCGGTCCCTTCAGAATGCTGAAAGGGAAGGGGAGGGGAAGATGTGTTTGGTGGTGGGATCACGCTGGAGGTGGCGGATGATCTGTTGAATGTGGAGGCTGGTGGGGTGAAAGGTGAGGACAAGGGGAACCCGCTAGTAGTTCTGGGAGGGAGGGGAAGGGGTGAGAGCACAAACCATGTTGAGTAAAGCTGAGCTCCACCAAAACTCAAAATAAGATATGAAAAGAAACAGTATTTAAGATCCATATTTAAAAGGTTCCTCCAGGCATGTAAAGAGTGCGCCTTGGTATCTCGGGCTCCCTTGATGTCCATTGATTTCCCAACTCACACCAAATTCTTGAGGATTAACATGAACATGCTTAATGGAAGAATGGACAATCAAAGTGCCAATGTAAATTATACACCATAAAATCAATATATAATGCACTATAACTGAAGAGTTAAGACAGAATAGAAAGATAGCAGGATTACACGATTATAACTTCTTCCTGGTGTGCTACCAATAAAAAAATAACTGCAATAAATAATGGGAAAGAACCACTGAAGTGCAATAGGAGAACAACGCTGAGAGGTTAGATCATGTGGTTTTATGATTCTTGTGCCATGACAAATTTTGAAAGGGGCAATGTTCCACTAGTTACTCCCTCATCTGGATGACCAAGACAGAATATTATATTCTCACCTGAAACTAGGTGTCATTTTGGCAACACTGTGCTCAAGCACACTAGGGAGGAATCCAAATCAATCACATTGGAAAGAGCCAACTCCCACTTAAGCAGCAGTGACTGCTGTGAATCAGCCTGGCATTCTGTCAACCTATCACTTGGTTGTAAGAAACAGCAACAGAACTCAGCTATGCCATATCAGGACAGAAAGAGCCAACAGCCTGGGAGATTTTAAAAAAGGACACTGTAAATGCTTTTAGAACAAAATGCCTGAATGTGAAGGCTGCGAATAAACTTCAAAACAGCCCACACCACTTATAGCGGGCGTGTTGGTGCTAATGCAATTTGCGCACTATACGCATTGGACGGTTAATATGAATCTATGTTGTTTGTGAAGGGAACTCAAGAAGTAGCTTCAATTGCAAACTGCTGCCAATAGATAAACTCTCGACAGAATTAATTACATTAGGAAGTAGCGAAAGCTACGAAGGCTTTTGAATATCACTAGCATGTGAAATCCTCTATTAGCAACTCATTTTAAAAATCTAACTGAGGCTTGAAAGCTGCCCCTGTTCACGCATTTGTCAAACACAGTGTTCACAATTTCATCAAATACCTAGTGTTAGTCGATACCACTTAAAGATGATTAAGTATAATAGCTAATTACATCGTAACAAGTTGCAAACTACTCACTGAACACCTGCGTCTGCCCAAAATAGCCGACACACTAAGTAAGTGGTGACTTTGTAATCGACAATAATAGTAATGGCAAATGGTTTGCACTACTTGCCCGTTTTAAACATGGGTGGTTTAAATCATGGGGACCGTAATGGCAGCTCTATTTATACAAGCCGTCTGACTCAACTAATTTCTTCACAAGAAAGCATGTGATAAGATCAAGTGATCCAATTTGCAGTAAACGTTAGTGGACAGTTAATGTACATAGGAAACAATGATGTACCATACAATGTAACTATGTACCATAGATATCCAAGCTTATATTGTGAACAGATGATGCCATGTTCATTAACTGTGGGTGGAAAAACAGACCATCAGTGTCCCTCAAAGACAAACCTGGAGAAAAGACTTACAGTTAAAATGCCATGCCACAGCCCAGCATCCCGTTTAAAGTCCAATACATTTGTTAATGTCTCCCCTGCAATACAAATGTAGAACATAAGTTATATCACAGCTCAGCTGTAACTTGCTTTATGCAGCTGTTCTGACAAATTTGCTGTAATCTGCTTCATAGCACTGCTAACAGATGTCTTACAACCCAGTTCTGTTATGTCCCGCATGTACAAATCAATTATACTTCAAAACCGCTTCTGTTAAAAAAAAATCCTTTGAAATGGAGTCTCACCCCCCAGTCATGAAGTATCCAAGTTATAGGTCCGTGAAATATCATCACATCACTCTGAATTGGGGGCTACAGCTTCTAATTCATAAACAGTCTCCTCCACTTCAATGATATGTTGATCAGTTTCAGGTACATAAAATGTATCAGCCAGTAAGCTCTGTAAAATCTCTCTATATAAGTAAATATATAATCGCAGATCATTTCAAATACCCTACAAAATCAACACCAGCATGGGAAAACACACTGAAATACAGACTATCATGCAGTAGTAAAGATGAACACTCAGAGCTCCCCCAGTTGGTTTAATATCTAAAATCACTAATTGATGTAATACTGTAGTACTGAATCATACAGCAAGGTTCCAGCCTCGAGTCCTGGACTGTACTGAGTGAGCTGATCTCTGCCAAGATGGCATTCGGGTTGCTACAATTGACTTTAACACCCCAGGTTTGGGAAGGGGGAAACATTAAAAATTAGGCCAAGTTTCTACCCTGATCACCATCTACAGACATGGAATAACCATACGCCCAGGTTCAGGCGTGACTGAAATAACCTCTCCCTCCCCCAAAGGTCAAATTAGTTACAAATGTTCATCGTCTAAGCTCACACATGAAGAATTGCGACTTTGGTGAGGTACCAGAGGGCTGCTGTTACTTCTGGAACCAACACAGACAAGCCAGCACCTTCAATAGAGAAAGGGGAAAAATTAAGCAAGAAAAATGCACACTCCACACTGCCTTAGTTACTGGGCAGGGTCTATGTTGGCAGATCCTCCCATCAGCCAGGCTTGCAAGTGATAAATTTTATCCATGGGGTTCCCCCCCCCCCCCCACCAATGTTCCAACTAAAAACTTCTTGAATCCGATGACATTCCATCCAGCAAAGTGGCTTTTGGCTGAATATCAATTAAGCACAACTAACTCACCTTCAATGTATCCACAGCTTTGGCTAAGGGCATGGCAATGTGCCAACATGGCAGTCTGAGATACAGTGATGCCCATCGAACTTCCTTCTTTACTGGTCTTGTACTGAAGGAGGAACAAAAAAAAGACAAATTAGGAATATTCAAAAATTATGGGCTATCCACTTTCCATGTACACCAATGTAAACAAATTAATCTGCAATCAGAAGTGATTCTATCACACCTTTGATCCAAATCAGTTATACTAGCCAATCTCTTGAGCATGCATCCAGTTTGGGCCAGCAATAATAGATATCTAACGTTCAAGTTACAGTAGTTCATCAATAGTAGGTGTTGAAGTACTCACACAAAACACCTCAAATTTTCTTCAATTTAAAGGCAATAGGGTGAAAATTTCCTCTCTTCACTATTTGTAGAGAATTCATAAACTTGTGTATTGAAAACACATTTATGATTTTTGCCACAAACAACCAGAGCAATTCTTGTTCTCCACACTTTAAAGCACTGGCTAGATGCTCATCACTTAAAGCATCTTGTAGCACCCAGTCATTGTTTGTAGTTTACATGCATCTTTATTATTTTATACCACCATACCAGCCGCTGGACAGGTATGCCCTGAGCCAACCTAGTACTACTAGGACAAGCTTGTTCTAACTCAATGTAATAGGGAAAACTGACAGGAAGATGTTTTAAGTAAATTTTATATGAATTATCCTCAACCATCTGCTGTGAGTGTACCATCAAAAATAGGTTTGAATGAAGGACCATAGGCCAATTTGATTTTATCCTTTCAGAATACCAACCCAACAATCTTCCCATTGCAGCATCTAAGTGTTTCTTAAATGACTCCCATGTCTTGGCCTCCACCACTCTTCCTGGCAACTTGTTTCAGCTGTTCACTGCTTTCTATCCAAATAAATATTTCTTGGCATCAAACCTAAACTTGACCATCAAAACTCTGAACCTCTGCCCTCTTGATCGCCTATCCTGGCATATCTAAACACACTATTTTGGGTTTACTTTCCTGATTACATTAAATATTTTATACACCTCCAAGGTTCCCCCTGGAGATCTCTATTTTGAGCCTCAACAGCTTACCTAGTCATTCTACACAGCTTATCCCTCTCCAATGCCAGGGATCAGTCTCAATGCTTTCCTTCACACAATCTCCAAGGCCTGGATGATCCTCTTAGGATTCTTGGTTCTATTAGTTATCCAATTATTCAGGCCAAGCTAATGGGTCTGTAATTGCCATGATGTAGTTGTTTGCCCTCACTGAATATAGGAACTACATGCGGCCAATGTTCACTGACTGCTTCAATGTGATCATTAATTCTTTACAAATCTCTGTCATCTTTCTAAGCACCTTGGGCTGTAGTTCATCCATCCCTCAGGATTTACCAATATGCATCCCTTACAGCCACATCTAGAACCTCTGCTTTGCTAATATTTGATAGTACACTGTTAAAGTCCTCCATGGTACAAACCTCTCAAGAAGTACTGATTTAGTACGTTTACTATTTCCTGTTCATCCTCCTATTCAATTCCATATGGTTTCCTTAGGATTTGGATTGGCTTTCTAACTACCCTTTTGCGAATATACAGTAGAAGAATTTTTTGGCATTGCGTTTTAAATTTTGTTACAGATTGTGTGTTCAGGCAACGCAATCATTTTTGCAAAAACAATACATCTAGCTTGCTGAATAAGAAATATTGCATGCTTACCAGGTTAAATCAAAGTCCAATAAAGCACCATATTGTGAGATTAGTTCAGAACATACCTCAATGTAAGCAATATTATTGCTGGCATCCCTGATCATAGGATGCCAATCTTTAGGAGGCTTCGACAAGTGTTTAACATCGGTCACAAACCAACCCAGTCGAGGCCAACCTACAAATAGAACAAACAGTTTAGCTTGTCTGGTGATTTGAGGTTTTGATGTAGGGTGGGCAGATCAAATTCCAACAATCAAATTGGCGGAAAGTACTTCACTACAATTATTTCCAAAATCACCTGCTGAGACTTTATTGCATTAGTTACGTACTGAAATGTATTATTGGATTTTGATGGTAATTTTAATAAATTTGGTAGTAATATTTTGCTGTCAAGGAAAACCCACTCAAGTAAAAATTCATTACCAAAATATTGTGCCATTTATGTGACAGAATAATGGCTGGCATTAGTGGAGTTATACATGCTGTGCACTCATTCACTGATATGCCATTTAAATCCACTACCTGCTGGTGTTGACCACTAAAGTTGAACAAAAAGGGGGAAAAAAATCCATCTGAACCCGTGTTGGTACAACATATTCTTAACGGAGTTCAATCAACCATTATAGAAAGAGTGACATTAGGCATTTAAGCACGTGTACTGTGACTCATGGCATAGTTGCGGATTGACAAGATATTGAGCCCATCTTTGTTCATCCATCCAATAAGAACCTGCAATTTCCCCTTCCCACATCATCACAATATACAGCTGTTTCTTAAATGATTCCAGGGTTTTTGGCTCAACTACCCCACATGGAAGTCCATTCCACATATTGATCACTTTTCCTACATTACAACAGTGACTACACTTCAAAAGTACTTTATTGGCTGTAAAGTGCTTTGGGACATCCTGAGGTCGTGAAAGGCGCTATGTAAATGCAAGTCTTTCTTTTGTCTTGTGTGAAGAACTTCCTGGCTCTGACATCTCTTTCAAAAAGGTTGTGGTTATTTTACTCATTATCCCCTGCTTACTAATAAGTGTGTGATATTACCTTTAAATTGCACCACGTCGCCAGTTTGGGACTTTGGTAATCCTTTGTGACAGGCATCACAGGTGAGAGCGACTGACACACCACAGCTGCCAAGTAGAAAGCCAATCTGCTGACTGCCAGCATCCTACCAAGAGCAAAAGAAACATTAGAGTACTTGAGAAGAATATTTTAGCACTACAGATTCAACGACCCTAATCTAGTGCTACAGAACCAACACCAATTTGGATCAAAAGTTCAGATGATATCTGGCATTACCTTTCTGGTTAGTGGTACTTCAATGGGGACAGGGACCAGTTCTGCTAAAAGGCAACCGTAAAATGCCACAATAAATGCCACAGGGTCATTGTTTGGATACACCAAAGCCACCTACAACAGAACAGAGAAATGTTATTTGAAAACTGGGTCTGAAATACATGCAAGATGCTCCCAAAATGTGATGTTTGGTTAAAACTAACGTTCATAGGAAAATACTGGGGGCCGCCATTAAACCGCACTTCAGCTTCAGATGTTTAACTAAACCTGTGCGTTTTTAATAATTCCTGGTTGGCAAAAGAGACATCTTTAAGAGTTTGGTATAACTGGTGAAAGAGCACCAAAAGTAAACTTCACCAACTTTCTTTCTTCCAACAATAAATTTTTCTTTTCCTTTCCCAAATAATTAACTGGTGCCTTTTTGTAGGGCAAACATAATTTCTTATGTTTGCTCTTTGAGGTCAGTATTGAGTCTTACTGGGAAAGAGCTATGATAATTTTACATAGAATTTTACAGCACAGAATCAGGCCATTCAGCCCAACAGGTCTATGCCGGTGTTTATGCTCCACACGAGCATCCTCCCAGCCATTTTCATCTCACCCTATTATATACTTCTATTCCTTTCTCACTCATGTACTTATCTAGCTTCCCCCCATCTATGCTAATTCGCCTCAACCACTCCATGTGGTAGTGGTATTTTGTAAGATTCAACCACACCAATCTATTTGCCAGCTTATGACTGCTTTACAATTCATATCCTGCCTGCTAAGTCCCCAGCAATCTTTTGCTATTGAATTCAGCAATGATTGATTTATAGTTTATCTTCCTCTTTGTCCTCCCAAAAATCTTATCTCCTCTCCCAAAGGCTATGACTCATCGAAACACTATTCTACTGTCAGCAGCAGCCTTCTAGTACTTGCAAAAGTGGTCAGTGTCTGAGAGTCTAGGTTATGAGCACATGCAAGCTACTTGATCATGGGATGGGGTGGGCATTGCAGCCAAGATTGATCCAGTCTTCAACCCATGTCCACACATGCACATTTCTAGCAAGGTCACTGCATAGGAATGAGGAGCAGGTTTTCCCCCTCCCTGACTTGGGAGTCCAATTGCAGGACCCAGTCACTACCCTGGCTATAATCAGGTAATTCAGCAGACACCAGGTTTGAAGTAGAGACCTTAGTGGTCTGTATAGCTAGGTACCCCACCAAGAGCTGCATGTAACTACTGAGCAATCAAGACAGCCCTGTAATTTGTAATATTGGTTTGGAACTTGAAGTAGTGTTAGAAAGTAAATGCATAAGTATCATCCTTTAAATCAATCCTGAATGTAAAAGTATACAGGGGAGGGGCAAACAAATGGGATTAGATAGCTGTAGTGCAGCAGTTAGCACCATCACGTGTAGTAAACCACTTTTAAGTTGTAATTCCTATGATTCTACAAAAAGGAAACTCTACAATTCTGGGCAAGAGTGACGTACTCTATCACCAGGTCTCAGCAGCGGATCATTCTTATTGCTCAGTTTGTTGAGGAGTGTGTAAGCTAGCTTGAGGCTCCGAGTCCACAGCTTCCCTAAAACAGACAAAACAAAGTAATCATCCATTAAGTACACTGTGTTGCAAGACTTTCTGTGGCTCTAAGAAACATCATACACTGGCCACGAAGCCATTTTAAATCACATTAACACCACTATAAACAGATGAGTTTACAGGTTTAATCCCACATCAGTACACATTCATTCGATCCTTGAATTAAAAAGTATACTATAAACATGATTACCAATAGCAGCAATAACAAATGTCTATTCAGTTGGCAGGTGCTTACCATAAGTGAGTGTGTAAACTGGCTTCCCTGTAGTATCTAGTGAGGTCAGACAAGAGGCCTTGGGCTGTGTGGTCCCCCACCTTTGTACAGCTGCCAGCAGCGATGGAGGCCAATTCGTCACTACTCCGAGCGGCTCCCCTTGTAATGCTGTCGTCTGCAGACCTTCCGGTTTTGGCTGATTAGGATCTGCTTGTGGAACTGAAATCGAAGCAGGATAATAAAAACAAGCAATATAAAAAGAAATTAAATCAGAAAATATGCCGTAGTCCTCATTCTTTAAGTTAAGATCTCTGCCACATATCACTGTCAGACGTATTAGAGACGAGGGTAAATTGACTCAGATGCTATTGTGAACGACTATTAGCATTATTGGTGGGAGAGGGGAAGTACAGGGAAATTAACCAGAATTTGGTCCTAGAGTCCTTGGTACATTGGGAAATTAATGACAATGTATATATTATAGTCAGTAAATGAAAGGTGCCTAGACCCTGGGAATAGTGAGAGGATTTCCTCCTCATCACCTTCTAAGACTTCGAATTATTAGTCCCTTAGCCAACTCTCATCACATCAGTGGACTAGCAACTCCTGCTGGAGTCAAAGACTTTCGGTGTGTCGAACAGAATCAGCATTGCTACAGTTCGAGGCTATGTGAGCCATATTACAAGCTGGTGAATGATTGATGGGCTGAAGTAAAAGCTTTCTGGAGGTAGAACTCAGGAAAGTGGGTTGTAGCACTGGAGAAGGTTACAGTGATGGAGAGAGGTGAGGGCATGGAATTACTTAAACACTAGGATGAGAATTTTAAATTTGAGGCTTTGGGGAACTGGGAGGCAATGTGGTTCAGCGATGGGCAACAGGAACTTACTGTGAGATCAGTTTTTTTTTTTAGTCGCTTATGGGATCTGGGCGTCGCTGGCAAGGCCAGCACTTATTGCCCATTCCTAGTTGCCCTTGAGAAGGTGGTGGTGAGCCGCCTTCTTGAACCCCTGCAGTCCGTGTGGTGATGGCACTCCCACAGTGCTGTTAGGTCGGGAGTTCCAGGATTTTGACCCAGCGACGATGAAGGATCGGTGATATACTTCTAAGTCAGGATGGTGTGTGACTTGGAGGGGAACTTGGAGGTGGTGGTGTTCCCATGCGCCTGCTGCCCTTGTCCTTCTAGGTGGAAGAGGTCGCAGGTTTGGGAGGTGCGGCCGAAGAAGCCTTGGCGAGTTGCTGCAGTGCATCTTGTAGATGGTACACACTGCAGCCACGGTACGCCGGTGGTGGAGGGGGTAAATGTTTAAGGTGGTGGATGGGGTGCCAATCAAGCGGGCTGCTTTGTCCTGGATGGTGTTGGGCTTCTTGAGTGTTGTTGGCGCTGCACTCATTCAGGCAAGTGGAGAGTATTCCATCACACTCCTTACTTATGCCTTGTAGATGGTGGAAAGGCTTTGGGGAGTCAGGAGGTGAGACACTCGCCGCAGAATATCTAGCCTTTGACCTGCTCTTGTTGCCACAGTATTTATGTGGCTGGTCCAGTTAAGTTTCTGGTCAATGGTGACCCCCAGGATGATGTTGGTGGGGGATTCGGCGATGGTAATGCCATTGAATGTCAAGGGGAGGTGGTTAGACTCTCACTTGTTGGAGATAGTCATTGCCTGGCACTTGTGTGGCGCAAATGTTACCTGCCACTCATCAGCCCAAGCCTGAACGTCATCCAGGTCTTGTTGCATGCAGGCATGGACTGCTTCATTACCTGAGGAGTTGTGAATGGCGCTGAACACTGTGCAGTCATCAGCGAACATCCCCATTTTTGACCTTATGTTGGAGGGAAGGTCATTGATGAAGCAGCTGAAGATGGTTGGGCCTAGGACACTGCCCTGAGGAACTCCTGCAGCGTTGTCCTGGGGCTGTGATGATTGACCTTCAATCACCACAACCATCTTCCTTTGTGTAAGGTATGACTCCAGCCAGTGGAGCGTTTTCCCCCTGATTCCCATTGACTTCAGTCAGGAAGGAGTGGCCCTGGGAGTCCTCAACATTGACTCCAGACCCCATGAAGTCTCATGGCTTCAGGTCAAGCAAACCTCCTGCTGAATACCACCTACCGCCCTCCCTCAGCTGATGAATCAGTACTCCTCCATGTTGAAAACCACTTGGAAGAAGCACTGAGAGTAGCAAGGGCACAGAATGTACTCTGGGTGGGGGACTTCAATGCCCATCACAAAGAGTGGCTTGGTAGCACCACTACTGACCGAGCTGGCCGAGTCCTGAAGGAATAACTGCCAGTCAGGGTCTGCGACAGGTGGTGAGAGAACCAACACGAGGGGCAAACCTGCTTGACCTCGTCCTCACCAATCTACCTGTCGCAGATGCATCTGTCCATGACAGCGTTGGTAGCAGTGACCACCGCACAGTCATTGTGGAGACGAAGTCCCGTCTTCACACTGAGGACACCCTCCATCGTGTTGTGTGGCACTATCACCGTGCTAAATGGGATAGATTCAGAACAGATCTAGCAGCTCAAAACTGGGCATCCATGAGGCACTGTGGGCCATCAGCAGCAGCAGAATTGCATTCCACCACAATCTGTAACCTCATGGCCCGGCATATCCCTCACTCTACCATTACCACCAAGCCAGGGGACCAACTCTGGTTCAATAAGGAGTGTAGAAGAGCATGCCAGGAGCAGCACCAGGCGTACCTAAAAATGAGGTGCCAACCTGGGGAAGCCGCAACACAGGACTACACATGCATGCTAAAAAGCGGAAGCAGCATTGTATAGACAGGGCTAAGCGATCCCACAATCAACGGATCAGATCAAAGCTCTGCAGTCCTGCCACATCCAGTCGTGAATGGTGGTGAACCATTAAACAACTAACGGGAGGAGGCTGCTCCATGAATAACCCATCCTCAATGATGGTGGAGCCCAGCACGTGAGTACAAAAGACAAGGCTGAAGCGTTTGCAACCATCTTCAGCCAGAAGTGCCGAATGGATGATCCATATCGGCCTACTCCCGAGGTCCCCATCATCACAAAAGCCAGTCTTCAGCCAATTCGATTCACTCCACGTGATATCAAGAAACGGTTGAGCGCACTGGATACAGCAAAGGCTATGGGCCCTGACAACATCCCGGCTATCGTGCTGAAGACTTGTGATCCAGAACTAGCCACGCCTCTAGCCAAGCTGTTCCAGTATAGCTACAACACTGGCATCTATCCGACAATGTGGAAAACTGCCCAGGTATGTCCTGTCCACAAAAAGCAGGACAAATCCAATCTGGCCAATTACTGCCCCATCAGTCTACTCTCAATCATCAGCAAAGTGATGGAAGGTGTCATCGACAGTGCTATCAAGCAGCACCTACTCACCAATGCCCAGTTTGGGTTCCGCCAAGAACACTCAGCTCCCGACCTCATTACAGCCTTGGCCCAAACATGGGCAAAGGAGCTGAATTCCAGAGGTGAGGTGAGAGTGACTGCCCTTGACATCAAGGCAGCATTTGACCGAGTGTGGCATCAAGGAGCCCTAGTAAAGTTACAGGCAGCAAAGTTTTGGATGAGGTGAACGTTAGAGGTTGGAGGATGAGAGGTTGGGCAGGAGAGTACTGGAATAGTCAAGGTGGTAAAGGCATGGATGATAATTTCAGCAGATGAGTGGAGGTAGCAACAGAGGCGGGCAATGTTAGAGGTGGAAGTAGGCGGTCTTTGTGATGGAAAAGATATGGGGTCAGAAGCTGACCTTGGGTTTGAACAGTATGCAGACGTTGCAAACAGTCGGGTTCAGCATGTCTAATGGCCAGGGAGGGGGAGGAGGATGGAGTTTGTGGCAAGAGCTATTTGCCCAACTACTGCCCAGCGAATACCCACCAAACCCATACGCCTAATAAAAGCCGGCATAAGGCCTTCTTTTACCAGCATAAGGGTTTAAAAACAAGTTAAAATACATTAAAAAAAATTATTTAAATATTCCCTTACATTTAAAATTAGTTTAGGTTATTTTTGTCCCGTTTAAAAATGTTTAAATTTATTTTTCAAACAATTACTTTTTTATTTTAAATGTTTAATGAAATGGTATTTTAATTAATTTTGAACATGTGATTAATTATTTCTATTTCAGTGGTATGAAATCGTATTTTTTAGGTGATTCCTATTATGCTTATGGGGATTCCATATGTAAATTGGTAACTCCATAAGCATAATAGGAATCCCCCTTCGTCACTGGTTGGCCTGGCCCATGTGATCCCAGGGACGCTTGCGATTTCTGAAAATGAAACTGCACACTTATGTATCTGAATGCTCAGTACTGAGTAGTTCAGTTTTCTCCAATAGAAGAACTGGTTTCATCTTTATCTAGACTATTGTACCTTCCAGCTGTTCTTCAAAATCATCCACAAAGAATTCTTTCAGTGGTGGCCGCTTGGGTCTCTTGAGTGTGTTCAGGAGCTGCTGAATTTTTGACGAGACTCTGCTATTCACAGGTACACCTGTCAAAATGAGCAAAAGAAGCATATTCTTTTCAAATTTTCTCTACTATGTCTACCATGTAGGGCTTTTATTTTGGGATAGAGATGAACAATTTTCAAATATTACAGGCTACAAAGGCACATAACTACAGTCTGGTTCAAGAGAGAATTTGGGTGGTTGTTAAAATGACAGATGGCGTTATGAAAGTAAAGCATATTTTTTTAATTTTACAGCATTTGGCGCTGTTGATGCTGTTTGACAGGTGTCCCTAGATTGCACACAGCAGTGGGCATGCTGTGAGCCGATGTTTGACATATGTCACATTTGTCCTCAGGTTGTTTGTAGTACTGGGCATTATTAGAGCTCACATCTATCATCCTGACTCAGTAGTAGCATACTCGCCTCGGAGTCAAAAGGTTCAAGTCCCACTCTAAAGACAACACAAAATCTACACTGACACTCCAGTGCAGTGCTGAGGGAGTGCTGCACTTTTGGAGGTGCCTTTTTTTTCTGGATGAGACGTTAAAACAAGACTCCATCTGCCCTCTCATGTGGACATAAAAGATCCCACGGCACTATTTCAAAGAAGAGAAGTGAGGTATTCCGAAGTGAGCTATTCTCCCTTGTGTCCTGGCCAATATATATCCCTCAACCAACACCTAAAAACATTATCTGGTCATTACCACATTGCTATTTGTGGGACCTTGCGAAAATTGGCTGCCACATTTCCTACATTACAACAGTGACTACACTTCAAAAAGTACTTGATTGGCTGTAAAGCGCTTTGGGATGTTCAAACGATTTTTAAAATTTCTGGCACTTGGGTTTGAATCATGCCCAGATTAACGAGATTAATGTCTCTTTCCTGGTGGCAAGGGTTCTATGTGAAATAGGTTTGAGCACTCTTAATGAGAAGTGTAGTAGATAGAGGCCCACACTGCATTAAATGCCGACAGTTTGTCAATCTGATTCGGAGAAGGCACAAAGGTGTTTGATATAGGAATGGTAAAGTTCACAACAATAGGTGTTGCTCTTTTAAGTCTGGGCTGGTCAGAATAAAGGATGCTTCACTTTGCAACTGCCCCTTTCATCGATTTAGGAATTCTTTAGTCTCTGGGTGCCTGGAATTGAACTGGTTCTTTTTCTGAACACGAACATACTTCATTTAAAGACAACAAAAATCACACACCCCCTCAACTGAAAAAAAATCTAAATTAAAAAAATTAAGCACAAGTTGTTAAATTGGATCCAAATTTCAGTCACTGCGGTCAGGATTATGTTCTCAAACGTTGGGCTCCAGTCTCGGCTCAGAGTAAGATTTTAAAAGCACAGTCACACCACTTTGAACATATTCAAAGTTGAAACCCATCAAAAACTCACCATCAGCAGTTTCCATTACGCTACTGTTGAAACCACGAGGAACACCACGAACTGAGGAAACTTGCGGCCGCTCAAAGTGGGCAATACGCTCCGAGGCACCGGTGGTCACATCTGGCGGTGCTGAGTGGTTGTCTGAATAGAAGGTAAAGAAAGGATTAAAACATTTGGTTATTTTATCTGATGGGAACTAAAGAATAAAACCACTTGGTGCATTCCACTTACAACATACAACTTATTTTCCTGAGTAGTTATCTCCTCGCCCCTTCTTGCTGGGGTACAGGCTCCATAGGAGCTGGCTGCTCTCCAGGAACTTGCTTAAGTGGCTATTACAATTATGTGCAAGTCTCAACAGTGTGTGGCAGCATGCAAGTGGATCACAGAAGAGATCACAACAGAGCTCAATCCTTTCCTCACCCAATGTCCATACACACCGACTTCCAGCAGTGGCCTCTGCAAAGGGATCGAGAGTGAAAACCCTGTTGATTTTCCCCTCCCTAACCCAAGGAGTAGAGGCCAATCATAATGTTCCTGCCACTTCCCTTACTGAGATCAGCTAACTCCGCATAAACCAGATTGTGGGAGAGTCCAAAACTAGGGGCCATTATTATAAGATAGTCACTATTAACTCCAATAAGGAATTCAGGAGAAACTTCTTTACTCAGAAATTGGTGAAATGTGGAACTCGCTACCACATGGTTTGGTTGAGGTGAATAGCATTGACACATTTAAGGGGAGAAATAAATAGTAAGGTGGGAGGAGGCTCATGTGGAGCATAAACACCGGCATAGACCAGTTGGGCCGAAAGGCCTGTTTCTGTGCTGTAAAATTCTGTGTGATTAAGACTGGACCCTTTCTGGTTTGTGCAGCTGAGCTACTCAGTAAATAAACTCACCGAGACTCTAGGTACGCAGCATACAATTTAACAACATTCAAAACGGTATCTCAATTGATTTTCATCTTTACTGGGGTGTGTTATAAATCCTAGAGCAATATGAGGAACATGAATAAAAGTTCCATTCCATTAAATGTACTATGATCAGAAGCTTGGCAGAGTTGTGCACAGAACAGGATTCCTTCCACTCTGCGGCACCCTGGAACATTCCCTGTAACTGGGCTCAATGAGCTTGTGCACAATGACATTTCATGGCAGGAGGTGATGCACCACTTCCCTTTTGACTGGCTATCTTCCACAATAAATGTATAGAATCATACAGCACAGGAGGTCGTCATTTGGCCCATCATGCCGGCTCTTTGAAAGAGCAATCCAATTAGTCCCACTCCCTTGCTCTTTCCCCATCACCCTGTAAACTTTTTCCCCTTCCAATTCCCCTTTGAAAGTTACTACTGAATTTGCTTCCACCAACCTTTCAGGCAGTGCATTCCACATCACAACAACTCGCTATGTAAATTTTGTTTTCCTCATGTCGCCTCTAGTTCTTATACCAATTACCTAAATCTGTCGTCTCTTGTTTTCGACCCTTCTGCCACTGAAAACAGTTTCTCCTTATTTACTCTATCAAAACCCTCAAGATTCTGAAATCTCCCCTTAACCTTCTCTGCTCCAAGGAGAACAACCCCATTCTCTCCAGTCTCTCCACATAACTGAAATCGTTTATCCCTGGTACCATTGTAATTAATCTCCGCTGCACCCTCCAAGGCCTGGAAATCCTTCCTAAAGTGTGGTTCCCAAAATCAGCCACAATACTCCAATTGAGGCCTAACCAGTGTTTTATAAAGGTTTGGCATAACTTCCTTGCTTTTGTACTCTATGCCTCTATTTATAAAGCCAAGAACCCCATATGCCTTTTTAACAGCAACTTGTTCTGCTACCTTCAAGGATGTGTACGTACACCCCAGGTCTCTCTGTTCCCACACCCACTTTAAAATTGTACCATTTTGTTTATATTGCCTCTCCTAATTTTTCCTAACAAAGTTAATCACTTCATGTTTCTCTGCGTTAAATTTCAACTGCCACGTGCAGCCCATTTCACCAATATATCTATGGCCTCCTGAAGTCCGTGACTATCTTCCTCACGGTTTACTACATTTGAGGTTTGTGTCATCTGCAAATGACATTTGAAATTCTGCCCTGTATACCCAAGTCCAGATCATTTATATACATCAAAAAGAGCAGTGGTTCCGACACTGACCCTAGGGGACACCAGTGCACACTTCCCTCCAGTCTGAAAAACAACCGTTCATCACTACTCTCTGCTTTCTGTCCATTAGCCAATTACGTATCCACGCAGCCGCTGCCCCTTTAATCCCCATAATTGGCTTCAATTTTGATAACAAGTCTATTATGTGGTACTTTAGCAAATGCATTTTGAAAGTCAATATAAACATCAACCATATTACCCTCATCAAACCTCTCTGTTACTTCAAACAACTCAATCAAGTTAGTCAAACAATTTGCCTTTAACAAATCCGTGCTGGTTGTCATTTATTAACCTATATTTTTCCATGTGACAATTAATTTAGTGTCTCAAGTTTCCCCACCACCAACACTGGGCTGACTAGCCTGTAGTTGCCGGGTTTATCCCTCTGCCTTTTTTGAGCAGGGGTGTAACATTTGCAATCCTCTAGTCCTATATCCAAGGACGATTAGAAGATTGTGGCAAGAGCCTCTGCAATTTCCACCCTTACTTCCCTCAGCAACCTAGGATGCATCTCATCCAGACCAGGTGACTTTTCTACTTTGAGCGCTGCCAACCTTTTAAGTGCCTCTTTGTCTAGTTTTATCCTGTCCAATTTCTCTGTTACCTCCTCCTTTACTGTGAAATTGGCAGCATCCGCTTTAGTGAAGACAGATGCAAAGTACTCATTTAGTACCTCAGCCATGCCCTCTGCCTCCACAAGATCTCCTTATTGGTACCTAATCAGCCCCACTCTTCATTTATTACCCTTTTACTATTTATGTTTAGAAAAGACTTTTGGGTTATTTTTTATGCTATCCGAGAATCTATTCTCATACACTCTTTACCTGTCTTATTTCCTTTTTCAGTTCTCCTCTGTACTTCTGTATTTTGCTTTGATATCCACTGAATTATGAACCTGACATTTATCATAAGCCTCCTTTTTCCATTTCATTTTAATCTCTATAGCTTTCATCATCAAGGGAGCTCCAGCTTTGGATGCCCTCCCTTTCCCCCTTGTGGGAATGTGTCTAGTCTTTACCCAAACTATGTCCTCTTTGAAGGCCCCCCATTGTTCATTTACCGTTTTACCTTCCAATCTTTGATTCCAATCCACCTGGGTCAAATCCATTTGCAACTCACTGAAATTAACCCTCCTCCAGTTGAGTATTTTCATATATGAATGCTCCTTGTCCTTTATAACTATTCTGAAGCTAATGATATTGTGATCACTGTTTCCAGAACACTCTCCCACTGAAACATGCTCCACTTACCCTACTTCATTCCCCAGAACTAGATCCAGCACTGCTTCCTCCTTCGTTGACTAGAAACATACTGATCAAGGAAGTTCTCTTGTACACATTTCAGGAATTCCTCCTGCCTTTGCCTTTTACACTGTTACTTTCACAGTCTATATTAGGAGAATTGAAGTCCACCATTATCACTACTCTATAGCTCTTGCATCTTTCCGCAATTTGCCTGAAGATTTGCTCCTCTCTCCCCTTCCCACTATTTGGTGGCCTATCGTATACACCCAGCAGCATAACAGCTCCTCTACTGCAGTGGTTCTCAAACTATTTTGGTTGAAGGACCCCTTTTCAATTGGATTAGTAATCACAGATGCCCCTATCTAAATTAAAGAGCAGGGAGTAGGACTAGTTGGATAGCTCTACCAAAGAGCCGGCACAGGCACGATGGGCCGAATGGCCTCCTTCTGTGCTGTATTATTCTGTGTTAATGGCGGTACTTGTCATGCCTTCTTGGATGAAGCTTGGTATTAACGCCGCAGATGTCACCTCAGATCTGCACAATGCGCCACAGCAACAATCCCCAATCCGTAAATCGTGCGGTCTCAACACTCACTTGGTGAGAAAATATCAATGAGTTTGTTACTAACTTGGAGATACATCGGGGTCAAACAGATTAAAACAAGCGGATGCACTGACACACAGCCCATCGTCCCGCTCCCTTTGCTCGCACAGTGGGAGTGACAATAGTTTCAGGCTCCGGGAAAGGATGATCTACAAACTGGGCTCTGCTGTCAGTACCTGCAGCGCGTTTCCCATTGATCCCGAGGCCTTTGCCCAGCTTTCCCGGACAGAATTAACAGAAGAGCCGGGAAACACTGAACCTGCTGCCCAGCTGGAGCAGAGAAACACCCGAGTTTGTTTAGTGATGGGACACATGGCCAGGGCCTGATGAGATGGCGGGTCCAGTGGGGGACAAGCGAAGGCAGGGGGAGGGGAGCACACGCAACGCCTTGTCCTTATTGCTGGCCATTGGACTGAAGTGAACAGTTTGCCAAGAGCCGGGACTCACATTGTTCACTCGGTCAGATCGTTTCACGCGAAAAGCAGAATTTAACGCAACCTTTTCTAAAAGCGACTGTGCCACTATTCCTCGCTCCCCACTTCACTGTGGGAAATGGTTCAGTTCCGCTTCCGAGATAGGGAGAGAGATATAGAAAGCCGATAAGCTGATTTCCTTGATACACCAAAAAGACTTACTACTGGATTGTGGTGGAACCTACAGATCCAGACTGGCCCTTCGATTCGAAGGAGATGGATAATCAGATCTCCTTCCCAGATGATTATCCTTTGGCAGTGTTTACTGTGGATATCTCCAAATCTTACTCTTAAGATTATTTTGCGGGCCCCTTGGAACGTCTCTACGGACCCCCAGGGGTCCACAGACCCCAATTTGACAAACCCTGCTCTATTGTTCCCTAACTCTAACCAAATAGTACATGAGTTCTTGAAAATAAAGAAATCCACCCACACACCGCAGATATAAATCGAAGCTAAGCCACTTAAGTTTGAGATTTTAAAAATGCCAAATCTCAGGAATGATGATACAGATTGTGAACAATGAGGAAAGAAAAAAGCTAACAGGAAGGTGCCTTCATATGGAAAGGAAAAAGGAAACACAAGGATAGTACCTCAACATCCTTTGTAATTTTCTCCACTGACAATGTGGTACGTGGTGAACACTAGAATGGATAATCTGATAATCTCTCTGCAACTACCAGATACCCAGTACTCTGCACAACTCCCATACTCGCAGGAATCCATACTTTCTTTACAAGATCCTTTTTAAAAGCACTGTGTAAACACCACTTGTTGATCCCAGTGTTTAGTACTGATTCGTTAAGGTTTGTCCTTATTGAAGGTAACAGTTTTGCATCTGTACTTTGTGTATTTCATCATTAATCCAGTCAAACCTAGACGGTTAATAGTTCATAAGTAATTTTAAAAAAATATGGTTTTGGTTACATAACTAGTGCTCCAGTGATGAACAGGAATATTCAGCACCAGTTGCACATACTATGTATTTTTCAACCCAAATTATAAAATAAATGATTCTGTATCATGTATCTGGGAACAACATTGCAATAGTCTCCGACTCCCACAGCTACCTTCACTACACTTCCTCCCACCCCGCTTCCTCGAAGGACTCTATTCCATTCTTTGAGTTTCTCTGTCTCTTTTGCATCTGTTCTGATGATGCCACCTTCCATACCAGTGCTTCCGATATGTCTTTCTTTTTCCTCAACTGAGCATTCTCCTCCACCTTGGTTGACATGGCCCTCGACCGTGTCCGTTCCATTTCCCGCACTTCTGCTTTCACCCCTTCCCCTCCCTCCCAGAACCACGATAAGGTTCCTCTTGTCCTCACTTTCACCCCCGCAGCCTCCACATTCAACGGTTCATCCTCTGCCATTTCTGCCACCTCCAGCGTGATCCCACCACCAAACACATCTTCCCCTCCCCTTTCAGCATTCCGAAGGGACCATTCCCTCCGCAACACCCTGGTCCACTCCTCTATCACCCACAACACCCACTCCCCTTCCCACGGCTCGTTCCCGTGCAAGCGCAGGAGATGCAACACCTGCCTTTTTAGCTCCTCCCTTCCCACCGTCTAGGGCCCCAAACACACTTTCCAGGTACTTGCACTTTAGCATACTGTATTCGCTGCTCACAATGCAGTTTCCTCTACACTGAAGACCAAACGCAGATTGGGTGACCGCTTTGCGCAACACCTCCGTTCAGTCTGCAAGCGTGACGCCGAGCTTCTGATCGCCTGTCATTTTAATTCTCCACCCCACTCCCACTCTGACCCCTACACTGGTCCAGTGAAGCTCAACGCAAGTTCGAGGAACAGCACCTTATCTTTCTATTACGCACTTTACAGCCTTCCTGACTCAACATTAAGTTCAACAATTTCAGATCATAACCTCTGCCCCCATTTTTTCCCCCAGACGGCAGCTGTTGCTGATGATTCTGATATTACCATTTAAACCTCCTCTAGACCCACCTTTTGTTTCTTTACTTATCCCATTACCATCTCCTTTCGCCTTGCACCATCATCCCTTTTGTCATTTAATCTCTCCTGCCTTCCACGCTATCATAGACCTTCCCTTTTGTTCTTTCCACCGCTGAACCCTTTCCCTGCCTCTGTATTTGCTTAAAACCTGTAACATCTCTAACTTTTCCAGTTCTGACGAAAGGTCATCGACCTAAAACGTTAACTCTCTTTCTCTCTTCACAGAGGCTGCCTGACCTGCTGAGTATTTCCAGCATTTTCTGTTTTTATTTCAGATTGCCAGCATTCACAGTATTTTACTTTTGTTATTGTAATAGCCTCTTCTGCTTACAGATTGAAAATATATTTCTAAATCCACAGGCAATTTCTTTTTAATAGCAGGAACAGGCAGAATTCCTTCAAAGGCGGGATGCTGTTCCTAATAAGGGCATATATTTTCGATTGTTTGGTTTAACCATATCGCCATGAACAGAAGCTTCTCTCCAACTAAGTGCCAACACTTGCTGTAAAGCACGTCATTCAATAAGTCACCTCATCCCTAATGATGCTATTAAAATTCATGAGTACTGTGTGGTGCCAACACACAACACCACGAGTGGTAGATGAGTTTGTACCCACAACACTGTACATAATGAAAGTCCTGCTCTCAGCTGTGCCAACATAGGCCAAGTGCTTCCCCCAGGCAGAAGCGAGAATCCAAAGGACAGTGCTCACTGCGCTGCTCTCGAGTACCTTCCACTTGCTGGTTCAGAGGAGCACTGGCAGCAGGCTGTTCACCTACCCTCATAGCTGCAGGTGCATAATGTGGGGAGAATGGGAAAATGTGCAAGAAAACAGATGAGAGAGAAAGGTTTGCACCGCACCAAATAAAACAGCAAATTCCCCATGATAATATGGCAAACTGTAGTTTATTTCCAAAAGATTTTTACCATGCGGAATTTTCCAGAATAATGAGACATGAGCCGAATGGCCTCCTTCGGTGCAGTAAACGTCTATGATTCTATGAGATGTCATTCATAAGAACCTTTAAAGTAAGTTTTTAAATTGCAGATTTAAAATCCTGAATGGTTTTTTTGGGTGTTTCAGTTTTTATTTTCAGCTCAAGGACAACAACAAAAATCAGGGGGAAAAAATTATAGCCCAAAAAACAAGGCCAGATTCAGAGAAAATCAATACCCTAACCTCAACTTTTTACTAAGATCCACAGACTCTTTAAAAATAAGATTAGTTTGAGCCTTCAGTCTTCTATGCACTTCATTCTCAGCTTAAAGAACTACCGCAACTTGCCTCTGTTCCAGAATTTGACATTCAGTTAGGTCCCAGGAAGCACAAGCGTTAAGATTACATCACTAATGCAATGTGTGCACATGAGCAGAGCAAATTCTCCTTTTGTAAGTCGGAATTGGGTAGAAATCACCAACCCAGAATGATCTGGGAATTTTTGTGTCAGTGGAAATCAATAAAATCCAATTTTAAAAGTCTCTAGATATTCAGTAATCAAAAGGACAGAGCGAAAGATGTGCACAATGTTCTGCAAGCTTCTTCACATGAATCCACTCAAAAACCAATAAGAAGGTTATGCTGACCGAGTCAGGCTGTTGTTGTCAGGAGCTATTACAGGAAACAGCATTTCAGTGCCTTTTTAGTTTGATGGTATGTGACCATGTGTTTTATGCAGCAAAGCAGTAAATCACACAAGGAACCAAAAATACTGAACCAACTATTTTTGGTATTGATGTTCAAAGGATTTGTCAGCTCTGCCAGCTTACTGTGTGCAGAAAAAAAATTCTGCATTTGTTGACCGACTACAACTTAAAATATCACAATGCAGTACATCATGCAGACGCCAATCACAAGGCAGTCACACAGATGCTGCACTACATTCACTTTACAAGAAAAATACGATGTTTAGTGTAAATGAAAGCATCCTAAATTTCAAGATTTATTTTAAAAGGTCTATTTAACAGCCAGTGCAAATGATAAAAATATATACTGGGAAACAAATGCACAATCTTCACAGTAACTCGCCTCTGTGGCAGTCACATTGCACACATTTTCTACAACAGTACTAGTTATGAGAGAGCCTTTACAATAATATTTGTCCTGAGGATGTGATACAATACATGCTTGCTCTGTGAAAGACATAACACTTACATTATATTGCATCAACCAATTCAGAGTCATAATACACGCACACACACACAAACTGCAATCCTTATTCAGTGAAGAAAATACACAAAAACAAACTATCTATTGTTCTGCAAAAGTCACAACACAAGCACACATCAGTGACTCTCTGGAAGCAACAATATACACATAGCTTTTACAACAAAACTATGAGAGACTAAAAGCTTGTGGAAGTGATGCTCAAGTCTGAAGAGATTAAGATGCAAATTGGGAGGCGGAGTGATCAATGTTTAGTTGCAAGGCAGAGGAAAATTGCCAACAAAGAAATGAGTCAGCAGGAGAGGGACTGGCAGTTTGAATCCATGATGTAGTCTGCATTAGCAGGTGGAAAGGAGAATCTGACTTCAGTGTACAACTGGCATGTAGACTGTTAATGAAGTTGTTACTGTTTTAAACCAAAACAAAGTCCCTGTCACCCACTCATGAAGATAGACAGAATACTTAAAGTTTCAACACACGCACAGCATCATAAAAGTGATGCATTTTCCTGTTGCACTGATGCTGAGCCCTGGAGAAGTAATCCAAATTCAACATTTTAAGGCGATATATTTTGCTTATTCTTCATGGTAGTACTAATGGAACAGGAGACACATTGTCAGCACTATTGTATCTCATTCATTTTTCGCCCAGTGTTTTTCTTTTCCCCCTTAACTTTCATCAATGCCCACTGCATCTCAAATAAAATTTTAAAAGACCCCAATTTCAAACCTGAAAACAGACATTCAAACATAGAAAGGGCTATGAAGGAAATTCTTAAATATGTACACACTTCAGGAGACTGAAGGATGTTTGGTTATAGAAAATGGCTACACAATGCCCACGTTACAAACATGTTTGCAACGGATATTTTTACAATAGCTCTCTTTCTCAGTGTGTAGTACAGTGTTATCTTTTAAATACAGAGAGGGAAGTGCTATTTAAAGCTGTTCCCACCCACTACATTTCAGTCAGCAAATTCTACACCATAAGGGAGGTGTAGACAACCCAAATAAATTTCCACTCTGCCTTTAGCACTTGCACTAACTACTACTAGTTTTCTAACCACCAACATATGCAAGAAATGCAAATGTATCTCATTAGGAAGAGCTCCAAGGGAATGTTCAAAATTATTAAGCTGATTATTGTAATTAGCAGTTTTATTTCCAAATGCTTTCTCTCCCCTCTCCCCCGCCCTATTTACTTGCATTGAAGTGGTCAATCCTTACTCTCTAAACAATAAGGGGTAGCATTTCCGCTTTGGGCGTAATTGGAAAATTGCGTCCAAAATGCGCTGGGTAGGTTAGGCTTAAAATTTCCGCTAAAATTCATTTGCCTAATCACAATCATAAAATCTTCCATGAACCAGCCCAATCAGGCACCGTAACAGAATGTAATCATTTCTTTTTTTTCTTATTTCTCACATTACAACAATGACTCCACTTCAAAGACTCAGAATAAGAGGTCGCCCATTTAAGATGGAGATGCGGAGGAATTTCTTCTCTCAGAAGGTCGTGAATCTTTGGAATTCTTTACCCCAGAGCGCTGTGGAAGCTGAGTCACTGAATATATTCAAGGCTGAGATAGACAGATTTTTGAGCAACAGGGGAGTCAAGGGTTATGGGGAGTGGGCAGGAAAGTGGAGTTGAGGCCAAAATCGGATCAGCCATGATCTCATCAGATGGCGGAGCAGGCTCGAGGGGCCGAATGGCTTGCTCCTGCTCCCATTTCTTATGTAAAAAGTACTTCATTGGCTGTAAAGCGCTTTGAGACATCCGGTGGTCATGAAAGGCAAGTCTTTCTTTTTTTTCCATTAAAAAGTATTATTTGATGTATTTAATAGTGGTAATCTGGTGCAGTTTTATTAATACAGCTGGAAATGGGTTTACCACCAAAAATAAGTGTTTTTTTTTTAATAAGAGTGGCCAGTCCTCCACCTGGGGGTAACCTGATTTAAAATCACTGAAAATGACTTAACAAAACTATACTGAGCTATTTAATAGTTTCATTGGCGTACACTAGTCAGTTTCCAAGTAAATTAAACACTTTTTTGATCTGAAAATACCTTTTAAAACATGGCTACTAATTTGAAGAGCCTTCTCGAACCAGCACAAGCGTGCAATTTTGACCTGGGGGCGTGTCCAGTTTTGTGGGTGGTGCCTGATTCGGGTGAATTGAACCTTGAACCAGCTTAAAAGATAGCGGAAAACACGAGCACAAGTGGTTTTGGCCGTAACTCACTTATGTTTAAATTTTCCCGCTCTTTTGCGCCGTTTCAGTCGATTCCGCCTGGATTGCGCAGATATAACTAGCAGAAACAAAGCATAAACTCAACCCCTAGATAGCTTCACCTGCCGCAAAAGCAAATTCAACTATCTTACAAATTTCAATGCGCAAGTGTCTTGAAAGCTTTCCCATCATTTGTATGTACACCCAACGCTCAGAATTTTTTTCTTCAAATGGTGGCCTGGCCAAAACATCACCAGTATACCCAAACTTCTGGTAATAAACCAAAGGGAACTCAATTATATTTTCTAATGACCAATATTAATCACCATAACAAAAATTTTTGGACTGCACTGTGTGCATCATGGATTGGTGGTGCATTATTTTATGATGCAGTGATTTGTTATACAGATTTGTTGAATTATTCTGGGCTGTAATCACATAATATGGATTATTTCTGTATTATTCTGGGTTAATTGGTGTGAAAAAAAAATTCTGTGCTCTTCTGGACTACTTGAAATCTAATCTGAACCGGTTCTATTATCTCGGACTGCGTGCCATGTGACACAAATTTGTTTTGTTATTCTGGACTATGTGCCTTGCAGCAGGATTTATTGTACGTTGTGATGTCAAGTTGCGTTAAAATTGAAGAGGGAAAGCACACGATCCTCTGCTTAAGGTTGCTGGTATTGGATCAAGGCCCATGGTTGATGGAGACCACCTTAACTAATGCAGCAGAAGCTCTCTATTGCCAATATGAGCCATAAACTCATTAAAATTTGTATGGGAATTCAGCATAGAGTGCAAGTACAACTTCATCTAACAATAATTCATAGTAAGGCTTCCCCAGTTCATACAGATTCAGCGAGTCTCATATCATGCATTCAGGTAACTGAAACTCCCCAAATGTTTCTATGTCTGCTTCATTAATAAAGTTGTACTTTCCAAAACTCTAAACTTGAAATTGTCCATCTTTTCTCAATTCGAAAATAACAGTACAACTCCCAAATTACATATAAATTTAAGATTAGTACTACAAGTGTAATGTAGACGATTAAAGTCATAGAGTCAGAGTCATAACGGCACAGGAGGCCGCCATTTGGCCCATCAAGTCCTTGCTGGCTCTCTGTAGAGCAATCCAGTCAGTCCCATTCCCCCGCTCTATCCCCGTAGCCCTGCAAGTTTATTTCCTTAGAAGAAAATTGGATAACTGAAGAAAAATATCAAAAGCACTCAAGGAAACTGGGGGTGGGGGGGGGAGGAAAGAGAAAGGTTATTAAAATACAGAAGATATCTCCATAGTGGAATGGGCACTGGCGCAAGTCCAATGATCTCCTGTACTGAAATTTCTAACTCACTATAAAAGATACAAACAGGGCTGAAATAGAGGATGAGCATAAGATAGTTAGATTCTGAATGATAACTTCCTCCAAGCATTCACAAGGAAGGACACAAACAACATGCTCTCTCTAAATAGTGATAACCTAAGTAGAATTAATGACTTCAATATAAATGAGTTAGAATTCCTAAACAGTCTAAAAGGTAATAAAACAAATGAATCCCCATAGACAGATGGTAGTTATCCCAGAGAGACAAAATAGAAGACTTGTGAGGCACTGATGGTGATTCAGGGCTGGATTTTGTCAATGGGGACACGTTGGGGGTGGGACTGCTGGTTGTTGGGTTTCAGTCCCGCCTCCAACGATGTCCAGCCAACCCATGCTATTTTCCCTTGATTGACCTTGTTAAGCCCGCCCTGCGGGCTTAGCCAGCCAATTAAGGGAAAGCCGGTGACAGGATGTCAGCGGATGACGTTTCATCTGTCGAAAATTTTTGACAGATGAATTGTCAGCGTTTGACAGCTTTGAGAAGCTGTCAAACACTGACAATCTCTGTTCTATGGTGAGCCCTTGCACAAAGACTCTCCAAAAGCTCTTGCCTCAGCAGAAATCAGATGGCTGCTGCATCCGAGAATGCAGCAGCCATTCTGTCATCTCTGCCGTTGAGATGAGGCACCTCCGGATCCCCAAGGGTTGAAGCCTGCAGGAAGAAGCAAAGGTAAGTAACCTTTTTCCACCACTTTACACTCACCTCTCATACTTACACCCATCACTCACCTCCACAGCGGACTTTTCGATCCCTCTCACCCCCGCAGACCCACTGCTCGCCTCGCTGACCCTGGTGAGGCTTGCAGCCATCAGGAAGCCCGCACTTGCAGGGGCAAAATGGGGATAAGCCTCAAAACTGCCTGTTAACTACCTGTTAACAGGCAGTTAATTGGCTCTAATCCCTTTCCTGTTAACTGGCAGTTAATTGGCTCTAATCCGCCTCGAGGAGACGGGTCCCTGCGCGAGTCGGGGACCCGCCTCCTGGGAAATGGCACGGAAGCGGGTTGGGAGCGGGTTTGGTACCCGCTCCCAGTTTCTGCCATTTTCCCGGCAGTCCCGCCTCCATACCCACCTCCCCAGGGCTGGCAAAATTCCCTCCTATGAGTGAGATATTAGGGAGGTACTAGTAGCTTGGAAACAGGTTAATGTGGTGCCCAGATCAAAAAAGGAAAAAAAATAAATATGGGCAGCTACAGACCCATTAGTCTTATTTCTACTCTGTATAATAATAGAATCATTCAGAAGTAAATTCAAGGATTATCCCAACAATAATAACTTGGTAAACATGGATTCAGAACAAGAAGGTCCTGCCTGATCAACCTCCTTGACTTTTTTTTTGGAACTGACATCCCAAGTGGACTATGGAAAGCCCCATGATGTGATGTACCTACAATTCCAAAAATCATACAGCAATATTCTGAATAAAAGGCTACCATGTAAGTGTTTGAGTGAATCCGGGAATGGATAAAAAAAATTGTCTCAAGCGCAGAAAATAGAGGCTACTTGTTAGGAGGAGTTGTGTCAGAGTTGGCAGGAGGCAGTTCTGATTCCACAAGAAACGATACTGGGATCACTACTGTTTTTAATTTACATCAATGATTGGGCAATAGGTAGCTTCGATGAATAACTTCCAAAGCAGCTTAGGATAAAATTAAAAGAAATCCAAGGGGTCTTAATAGACTCAATGCTCAACATATCCAACTACTGCAGAGCAGCAATCAACAAAATAAACAGAAGACTGAACTAAATAGTGAAAGTAAGTGTTCAAGTCAGAGGACGTCATGTTCAAATTGTATACAGTACTAGTCCTGGAGTACAGTCGCCAATGCTGGTCACTGACATAAAGGAGACATTCAAGCGCTGAAGACAACTCAAAAGAGCCACAAGGATGATGTCTAGATCTGAGTTATGAGCAAAGACTGGAGAAACGTAGACCTGTCGACCTTGATTTAATTTAATTTTCTTTCGGTTTCAGGACTCTACACTTACCACGTGCTTCTTCTTCCCGGGTCTGTTCATCTTCACCATAACGGGGCCTTGAGACTCAAGCTGCCCTCACCATCAGATGCTCAGTCGCCCCATTCCACTCGGGCTTTTGGCCATCAGTCCACCTTCCCTGTTATCATAGCTCACTCACCGTCCACCCAGTCTCAGTCTCACTGTCACGCTACTGTCTCCCATTGGTAATACTAGCTCCAGTCTCAACAACAACTTGTATTTATATAGCGCCTTTAACGTAGTAAAACGTCCCAAGGTGCTGCACAGGAGTATTTTAAGACAAAAAATTTGACACCAAGCCACATAAGGATAAATTAGGGCAGGTGACCAAAAGCTTGGTCAAAGAGGTAGGTTTTAAGGAGTGTCTTAAAGGAGGAAAGAGAGGTAGCGAGGCAAAGAGGTTTAGGCAGGAAATTCCACAGCTTGGGGCCTAGGCAACAGAAGGCACAGCTACCAATGGTTGAGCAATTATAATCAGGGATGCTCAAGAGGCCAGAATTAGAGGAGCGCAGATATCTCGGGGGGGGGGGGGTTGTGGGGCTGAAGGAGATTACAGAGATAGGGAGGGGCGAGGCCATGGAGACATTTGAAAACAAGGATGAGACTTTTGAAATTGAGGCGCTGCTTAACCGGGAGCCAATGTTGGTCAGTGAGCACAGGGGTGATGGGTGAACGGGACTTGGTGCGAGTTAAGACACGGGCAGCCGAGTTTTGGATCACCTCAAGTTTATGTAGGGTAGAATGTGGGAGGCCAGCCAGGAGTGAATGGAATAGTCAAGTCTAGAAGTAACAAGGGTTGAGGGTTTCAGCAGTGGATGAGCTGAGGCAAGGGCGGAGATGGGCGATGTAACAGAGGTGGAAATAGGTGGTCTTTGTTATGCTGCGGATATGTGGTCGGAAGCTCATTTCAGGGTCAAATATGACACCAAGGTTGCAAACAGTGTGGTTCAGCCTCAGACAGATGTTAGGGAGAGGGATGGAGTCAGTGCCTAGGGAATGGAGTTTGTGGCGGGGACCGAAAACAATGGCTTCGGTCTTCCCAATA